>JAKCPI010019116.1:0-26627 GCA_023213315.1 Euborellia annulipes | reverse complement strand
ACTTTCAAACCCTAGATATTTTATTAAAACGTTAAAATAGAGGAAAGTTTATTTGAAATAAAAGATAGAACTCATTCTTATCTACGAAATAGAATTAAAAATATTTGAAAAATATGAATTTAATTTTTCATATTTTTTAGGGAGACTCAGCCTTAAGGAAGTAAATAATGAAACTATTCAGTTATTGGTCAATTAATTTTCATATGAACTTTCGATCAGAAAAAATAATTATCCGTTTATATTGAAGATATTTCGATCCTATCGAAATTGGGATCATCCTCAGCACAAGTAAAAACGGGAATTATGCAAATCGTCTCACATTCAATCCAATATGTTAGAGTTCGCCATGGAATACAAATTTTATAATTACTTATTAATAAAATTTTATTTTATGAACTACGTTTCGGTCAAAGATCCGAGCTTTTATAACTAGACAATATTTTCACCTGATATGGATGAAATCTCTTTTGCACATACCGGAAGCAACTATAAAGACAAGAGCGGATCCAGAGGTGTTTCTCGGAGGGGGAGTAATCTGGTGTGAGTGGTCGCACTGCACACCATTTTTTAAATTTCGTACCCCTCTTTAACCCCACCTTGCATAACGACAACCACTAAATACCACACTCATCTTTATCCAATTATTATTTTTTAATAAATTAAATAAATAACCCTTTTTGCCTCTTTTCGCATTTTAAAATTATTTTTAAGCTTCACTGGAATTTCATCTTACAATATTTTTTTTTTTTTTATATATAATTTTCTTTAAAAGAAGCAAGAACTCCTTTTGTTTCCGTCATGAATACAGATTGTCCTCATCACGAGTGTTAATCCTTATTTTTTCTTTTTTGTTTCAGGTGAGTTTTCTTCAACTTCGATTCATATATTCTTCCTTCTTTCTACTCTAAGGATGACCAAATAAATGGTATGTTATAAATGGCTCTATTTATTAAATATTCAACAGATTGTGTCTCTTTCTACTTTAAAAAAGAAAAAAATTTGAAATGTCATGTGTTCAATTTAAAGAAATTATAAAGGCGATGCAGCTCCTGAATTTTTGAAACAGAAATCCGCTCCTACTAGTTTCAGTATATACCGGTAGCCTATATGTATCCATCTATTCAAATATATTGAGAATAAAAGCCCGGAAGTTAGGGCACCCAAATGGCAAGCTGGTCTGTCTAAGAAATATCTTTTTCAAACAGACAATAGGGCGATCGGCCTTATTACCATAAAAATTATTTATCTTTTAATATATTAGGAACGTACCATTTGGGCTGACTAACTGCCGTTTATTCTCCAATACTATTGCAAAGTTGGTATATTATATTTTATTGCAATAGTTTTATTTTCTTGATGACTGGGAAGTAATTTAGATAGGTAGCCAGTGCTGAAATACATCTATTAAGATCTGCTCGTTTGACATTTCGGGTGTTCATCACATTCTTCAGGATATAGCGGCCCTTATTTGCAGATATTTAATTGTTTTTAATTTATCTTCCCAACTGTACTGTCGTGGGACCATTTTTATTTTCTAGTTAGCTTCTTTATTTGACTAATCGTGCAAAAGTTTTTATTATTTTTAATGCAATTCTGTTTGATAATTTTTTTTTTTTTTTTACAAAGAGCCTGAATTTCTAGAAATTGTTCCCTCTGCTGATATAATAATAATAACATAAACATAGAGCGGTCATATTCATCATGTATAAAATTAAGCCTTTATATTCTAAAATTCTAATTATCTATAGGTCTATATTATACAGTATAATTCGCTAATGTCCTTTCCTCTGTTGGTCTGCCCTGTTCTGTTTGATTCCGTTCGAATTCCAAAATTAAGTTTTATATATTGAAAGAGGATAATTTTCGTTCCGAAATTCCTTACACTTGAGTTATTTATTCTTGAAGTTTCGATTTTTGCAAAAAGAAATATAGGAGATTGTATTCAAGACTATGAATTAGGTCCTTCAGTGGAAATAAATAGTTTTAATAGTCAGTTGTATAAATAATAATTAATCAAAGTATACCGTGTTAAGATTACAGGAAGCAGGCAGGGAGGATAGCTCTTTATTAGGTTTTGATAATTTATTTAAAGATTAAAACTTATTAGTTTAAAAATAATATTTTTTTTTTGTAAACTCAAAGTTTTAATTATATTTCAAGATCCTCTTATTAAGAGAAGATTTATTGACCTTGGTTTTTGAACTCTTGTTGATTTATTTTTATCTCCTATCTCCTCTTCTTTTTCTTCTCATTCTTCATCTCCATTGAGTTGATGCTGGCGAACCGTTTGCTAAATTATGTCATGCTCTGATGATTTATTAATTCTAAGCATATATCCGGTTGATTTGTTGACATTTTACCGATTCTTTTGTTTTTGAAAGGATGTTTTTTTTTAACAAACAAGTAGCATATATTTGTATATTGAGTTAAAGCTTTGATTGTAAAAGAAAGAAGAAAAGGCAAGTCGATATAATTTCTTTGTTTAAATTATTCATGACTATTGATTAATTAATTTAAGAAATATCAAACTCATTGTACCAGCCATGGGCGTAACTAGGGAATTTGGCTGGGGGGAGCATGAGACCAAGCATCCTCTGGGGGGCCTGGAAGACCCTATATTGTCTCAATTTTTCTAGGAGCGGAGAGCCTTCTTGGGGCCGGCCCTCCGGGACCCCTTAGTTACGGCCATGATACCACCCTACTTTCCGGTCCCGGCATATTTTCGATATTATTATTTGTTACTAAACAATCAACTAATTAATCGATTTGGTTGTGAAGGCTGCTCACGATATTTTAATTCTAAATCAAGATATTTTCCGCCCTCGAGCTTGGTGTAGTTGGTAGCGTGCCTGCCTTCTATTTCTCATTCTTTCTAAATTAACGATGTAAATTCAAATGTTTAATTATTTGTAAACAAAGTAGGAAAGAGAATTTCGATTCGTTGATTTTCTTTTACTATGTTTGTATTGCAATAATATTTAAAAATCTGGTGTGACTGGCGCACAGCACACAACTTTCTCTTACCCTTCGGTAAGAGAAAGTTGCACACTCTGCTGGTCACACCAGATTTTTTTGTGTCGAGATATATTTAGTTTCCGATAGCACCTTAGTTTCAAACTTGCATTTTAAATGTTGACTGCTTGAAATAAACTATGGTTATTTTTCAAAATTTTAATCTCATATTTGGACATTTTATACACAATATAGAATCGTAAATAAATACAAAATTTCATAAGAATTGGAAAAAAAAATTTTAAATGCCTAAAAGTTCTAAAGGGGACCCCCTTTTGAATCTAAATTAACATACAAATCCCTATAGGAAATTAACATTGTTCCTATGCGAAGATAAGGTGGAAAGGGGAATTTAAAAAGAGTAGAGAGAGACGATAATGTTTGCAAGTGAGAGAGAGACATATATGTTTTCTTTGAAACAATTAAAGACACAAATAAATTTAAAAAAAATGGGAATTTAAATAATAATTGATTTTTTAATCTAATAAAAAGAAAAAGATTTAAATTCCGTTACCATAGCAACCATTTCTATCTTTCCTATGAAGAACAAGAGTAAAGTGGTCTTCAGAAGATTTCAACGGCAAAATGAGAATATACATTTTAAAGAGCATCTAAAAAATAGTTGATTTATGAATTTTAAAAAAAATCCTTGGAGGGAATTTTGAGAAAATCGAAAAAAAACTGAAAAAGTACATCAGTAAAGTACTAGTACTTTTTGGCCGATTTTGTTCAAAAGCTTATTTTGAGATTCTTCAAAGGTACCTAAGTTAAATATAAAATTTCAATCCGCTAGCTCAACTCCTTCATGCTAAAAAAATGGGTCCACACACACAGACACAGAGACACAGACACACACACACACAGACCAATTTGCGGGACCCACTTTTTTGGACTCAGGGGACCTCAAAACATGTATATCCATCAAAATCTCGACATCGAATTTTTGACATGATCGCAATACTTTCTCTCTCTATATATTTCATATATAGGGTAAGAGAAAGTAAAAAATAACTCATACTTATATTACCTGTATTGGTACATCAAAGTGTAGTTCTGATAAATCAAGTTTGTTGCCTTGTCGAGATGGCTCTTATGTTCACTCTTTCATAAAAAAAAGCATCTAAACAATTAAAAATATTTTCAAGTCTGCAAACCATATATTAGAATATTTATTTATTTTATTTGAATTGAAAAATTGAATTTTCGGCCTTATTTTCTCCGAAGTACAGGAGTAAAGAGTGTTTCAAAAGATTTAAATGGCGAAATGAGAATATACATTTTGAAGAGCATCTAAAAAATAATTGATTTATGAATTTTTATCAAAATCGTTGGAGCAAATTTTGAAAAAATAAAAAAAACAAAAACTGAAAAAGTATATCAGTAAAGTGCTAGTACTTTTTGACCGATTTTTTCAAAAGCTTCGTGTCACGTCTCAGAGGGGTACCTAACTTAAATATAAAATTTCAAACTCCTAACTGTTTTCGTTCTTGAGATATTTTGTTCACAGACAGACGAAAACCACTTTTGGATTCAGGGAAAACGTGTATATCCATAAAAATCTCGACATCAAATTTTTGACTTTCTCTCTATATTAACATATATAGAGAAAGTAAAAAGGCCAATTTAAAAATAGGAGATGTTTAAAACTCTGAGCCTCAAAGTAAATTTAATATCCTCTCGATTGCGGAAGAAAAATTCTCTTAAAATTCATTAACGAGAATAAATTTTATCAGAAACATAACTAATAAGTGAAAGTATTTTTAATCTTATAATTTTCCATATTTTTTCTAGTTAGTTATTTTAGAAGCATTAGACTTGAATAGGAGTGTGTGAGTGTGTCTATGCAACATTGCAATTAACTGAGACGCACACACAGGTTGTATTGTAGCTGGTACGATGAGGATGACATCACCACCCGGTGCCCAGGAACTCGTTCGGTTGCGCTCGGCTGCCTTCTCTCTCTCAACTCTCAAACAATTTTAATCTATTTTTTTTAATCTCCTGCCTCTATGTTAATGCTCATTCGTTTGTTTGCCCTCTTGTTTCGAAACAAAAATCTTTTTCTTTTATTCTTTGAGAACCCAATGGCGATGATCATGCCAATCCATACTTAACCTGATTTTATAAACTCAAGGTAATAGAAGCTAAAAGGTTCCTGGTCAGTACTTTCCCAAAATAAAATTTTCTATTTAAGTGAAAAGGATAACATTTTAAAATGTTCTTACTAGGTCTCGGTTCATCTTAATAATATTTGAGTATGTACATTTCATTAGTGTTGACGAGTCTAAATATATTCATAGACATTTGATTATTAATTGGCTCATAATGAGTGTAGTGCAGGACACTTGAAATGAAAAGCTATATTCATTTTCGGAAAGACTATATAAATACAGTAGGAAATCGATTGTAACTGAACTCAGCAAGCCCAGCTTTTTACTTTTTATTTTATAGTAGATCTATTGGATTCATGTCAAAAATTCAATGTCGTTTGAGGTCCTCTGAATCCAAAAAAGTGGTTTTCGCGACATGGTCTGTCTGTGAACAAAATATCTCAAGAACGAAAAGAGCTAGGAAGTTGAAATTTTATATTTAAGTTAGGCACCCCCATGGGACGTGACACGACGCTTTTGAATAAAATCGATCAAATAGTACTAGTACTTTACTGATGTATTTTTTCAGTTTTTTTTTTTTCGATTTTCTCTAAATTCGCTCCAACGATTTTTTTTTTTAAATTCATAAATCAACTATTTTTTAGATGCTCTTTAAAATGTATATTCTCATTTTGCCGTTGAAATTTCCTGAAGACCACTTTACTCTTGTATTTCATAGGAAAGATAGGAGAAATGGTTACCATGGTAACAAAATATAAATATTTTCCCCTACTTATAAATTTTACATATTGAATTTTAATCTGTATGAAACTAAATATATGTCGACACAAAAAATCTGGTGTGACAAGCATGGAACACTACTTTTGAATACTGAAGGTAAGAGAAAGTTGGGTGCTGTGCGACCAATCACACCAGTTTTTTCACATAGTTGTAGAGTTCTTGGCTCTTATTTAAAAGGTTCGCATTCAATCTCATTAGACAAAAATTTATTTCAATTGAATTGAACTAATCAATTGAAATAAATAAAGGGACGTAGTCTGATGCCCAAAAAGACCTTAAATAAATAAATAATTATTTCGTTATGTTGTTACCTTAACTTGAAATATTTCTATGATCTTAAAGCAATTTTCAATAAGCTCCTACTGGAGTGTGCAATTCAATGCAAATTTCTTTTCCTTGCGCCTTTAATTTTCTTCTCTTACAAAAGCCCTCAGGATATAATTCTTGATGCAAAACGTGATAAGTTCAGGTATTTTTTACTAGGCATCTAAAAAAATAATAGGTCTTGTTATTTGATCGTTATACGCCCAGAGGTGTCGCGTGTTCGCCTTTGGCTATGAAAAACCACAGAACAACTAGCTATACACTATATCAAAATTTAAATCAGCATACTACTTGCCAACATGCTGATTTCAATTTGCTTTATACAGTACATGTACTATCCGTTAGAAAATTTTTATTTTATTATTATTGTAATAATGGAAATAATTTTATATTTTTAATAATTAGGGACCGAGGGGCGAAGTTTCGGTTACGGTTTCGGTTAAAAATCCTGGTTTCGGCAAAAAACCAGCCGAAACCTGAGTTTGAAAAGATGGGATGAGACTCGATTACAAAATGAAAATTTTACTAAAAAAATAAAAATAAAAAGGTCAAATGATATGAATTTTTGTTTAGGGAATTTTAAGAAAAAGTTTAAAACAAGTTTTGGTTTCGGGCAAAACTAAAATTGAAGTCGAAATTCGGTTTCTGTTTCGGCTGATAACCTTGTTTCGGTTGCACCCTATTAATAATCTAGGTCTATATAAATAATATTCAAAAAAGGCTCCCCTATCTTTTGGAGTTGTGAGGAAGCAGTAGCCAAACGTTTCACTCAAAAATTCATTTAATTCCCAATTATGAAATCTAAAAAGATCTTTTAAAAAAAGTCTGGTGTGACTGGTTGCACAGCACACAACTTTCTCTTACCTTCGGTAATCTAAAGTTGTATTCTGTGCTTGTCACGTCAGATTTTTTGTGTCGACATATATTTAGATTCTGACAGTACGTTACATTCGAGTAAAATTTATAAGTATGGGAAAAATATTTATATTTTGTTACCATGGCAACCATTTCTCCTACCTTTCTTATGAAGTTCAAGTTGGTCTTCAGAATATTTCAATGGCAAAATAAGAATATGCATTTTAAAGAGCATCTAAAAAATAATAATTAATTTTTGGATTTTAATCAAAATCGTTAGAGCGAATTTTGAGAAAATAAAAAAAAAGTGCATCAGTAAAGTACTAGTACTGTTGGGCCGATTTTGTCCAAAAGCTTCGTGTCACGTCCCGTGGAGATGCCTAATTTAAATTTAAAATTTCAACTTCCTAGCTCTTTTCGTTCTTGAGATATTTTGTTCACAGACAGACCATGTCTCGAAAACCCCTTTTTTGGATTCAGGGGAGCCAACGTGTATATCCATCAAAATCTCGACATCGAATTTTTGACATGAATCCAATACTTTCTCTCTCTATATATTAACATATTTAGGAAAAAGTAAAAATCAAGTAAATGGGAATCTCGAGAAATGAGCTTATAGGGCTTAAAGATAATTGAAATATAAATTAGGCGGAAACGTGAAAACCTAGACAAATACTAGAAAATGAGTAACAGAAATGTTTTTTTTTTTTTTTTTTAATAAATTATAATTAAAATAGAAAATATATTTTTATGTTCATTGACATCGAAGGCCATTCCCGATAATGACAATTTATTAGAAGACGATATGTAGTTATAAATTTAAAGCTGGCTCGCGGCTTCCTTTCTCAAGTCCCTCAGGGCCGTACTTCGATTTTAAATATATCTATAATTCTCTTTATCGCGATTAGGATGACTACTCATCTTATTTTGTGTTGAGATGTCCTCCAATTTTACTTCTCCTCTTACGAAACTCCCGAAAAACTCCTTTCCCCTTGGAATAAGAAACATCGTTTAGCTCAAACTGGGATACCAAATTGCTTAAATAAGAATGCCCGGACCCGAACTATAAATAACAGGTATATATTCAATAACTGTGTGCATGTGTGTGTATGGAAAAAATCTGGTGTGAATAGTCTGGACTTTTGGGTTGCCTACCATTCAGTAAGCCACAATATATTATAGGCTACATAAACTTGACTTGATGACTCTTTTAGAATTTACATATTATCATACCTGAATTATAATCTACAAGCTTTTTGTATTATTATTTATCTAACAACTCACATTATACTATTTGTCTCGAAAAGTTTATCTCTGCCCTTCGATGGGTGGTTTTGTTAGTTCACCTTGGCTGACTTATCTGCCTTTTTGGTCACCAGCATGCGACTCTGCTTATCTCCTAGTTGAGGGTCGATACCCCAGCGAATTCATTCGCTCACGTCACACACGTGTTCTCAGAAACAGGCGAATTATAATCACTCGCCTAGAACAATCGCCTTCAATTTCTTATTATCGTAACGAATTGTAGAACATTATCCTCTTACTTTTTATTAGTGAAAACCTTTTGCTCATTTTTGTTTGATATTTTTTGTCATAGATAGGCATAGATTTGTCGATAAAGGAGGTTATCTGTTCGTATTTATTCAAATCAATACATTTCATTGCTTATTTCTGAAAGTGTTCTATTGACTTTTTACTTTTTCTTACCTCCATTTTCCCCATGTTTATAAATTTGATATGCCCTAGAGCTATGGCTCAGAGGTAGAGTATCAGCTTGTGGTGCCAAAGATCAAGGGTTCGCATCCCGTCCCAGGCGAAGAATTTATCTCAATTGAATTGGTTACCAATCAAATGAAATAAATAGTGACGGGGTCTAAATGACCTCAGATGCCGAAAAAGACCTTAAATAAATAAAAAATAAATAAATTGGATATCTTGAATTCTATATTTGTAGAAACTAAATATAATCTCTGCACAAAATACCTGGTGTGACAAGCCGAGTACACAACTTTCTTTTAGCAAAGATAAGAGAAAGAAGTTGTGTGCTGTGCGACCACCCACACCAGATTTTTTATTATAAATCGAGATCTCTAAACTTAACTACCGAATTTTTTTTTTTTTTTTTTTTTTTTCTTCCCCCCCCCACCCCACCACAACATTTTTATTTTTAAATTATTTTTTTTATTATATAAATAAAAAAAGGGGCGGGGCCAACCCCATTTTTGACCACCCAACCCCGAGGACCGGATTGTTGATCGTTAGATTTAGTGCATATTGGCATATCATATATCATGGCATAACCTTTATATCATTAAAAATTTTTATCATCTAACATTTTTTCTCTCTTCAGTTATTTCTATCAAAACTGACACGTAGTGCTTGCTCTAAGGAGTAACTTTCATGGGAATAATATTCTGAGGTGGGTTTCTCTTTCCTTCCTCAGAAGGAGGCACTTCAAAAAGAGTTGAATAATTTTTTTGCCATGAACTCGAGTTGCCTTCAACTCAGGATTAGAAGCTTAAATGCTCTTCCCCCTCGTCTATTCGCCTCCTCTCAATATTTCTTTTATAAATTGTTATTATTATTATTATTATTATTATTTACATAAATATAGAAATACAATTTTTGTTGGATAATTGTAGATATAGAGTTGAAATTACAATAGGTGTATAAATAAATGAAAATTTAACTTCGTTTCGACCTTGGTAATGACAATTACCCACCAAATATGTTTCAAATATTTATTTATCTTGTCTTCTCTCACTTTAAAAAAATTTATAAAATTTGATATAGCATTTTTAAATTCTCTTTTTTTTTTTACTTTCTCTTACCTATGTATATATGTAATATATATATAGAGAGAAAGTATTGGATTCATGTCAAAAATTCGATGTCGAGATTTTGATTGATCTTCACGTTTTGAGGTCCCCTGAATCCAAAAAAGTGGTTTTTGCGACATGGTCTGTCTGTGTGTGGGTGGGTGTTTTGGTGTGTGGGTGGGTGTGTGTGTGTTCAATTTTAAGCATGAAGGAATTGAGCTAGGAGGTTGGAAATTTTATATTTAAATTAAACACCCCCCGGGACCGGAAAAATAAGCTTTTAATCAAAATCGGCCAAAGAGTACTAGTACTTTACTGATGTACTTTTTCAGTTTTTTTTTCGATTTTCTCAAAATTCGGTCTAACGATTTTGATTAAAATTCAAAAATCAATTATTTTTTAGATGCTCTTTAAAATGTATATTCTCATTTTGCAATTGAAATCTTCTGAAGACCACTTTACTCTTGTATTTCATAGGGAAGGATAGTAGAAATGGTTGCCATGATAACAAAATATAAATATTTTCCCATACTTATAAATTTTACATCTGAATTCATATGTTCCGTACTGTCGGGAACTAAATATATGTCGACACAAAAAATCTGGTGTGACAAGCACAGTACACAACTTTCGATTACCGAAGGTAAGAGAAAGTTGTGTTCTGTGCGCCAGTCACACCAGATTTTTTTTTTTACAACTTTTATTCATTGATAAAACTACTTGTTAGAAATCAGACCTTTCACTTGGTGGCCAAATCTATTTGTAAACGGCATAAAATTTAATAAAAAAAAAATACTCAGAGGTGGTCTAGTATAAAAAATGTTCACTAATATAACTTTTCGAGAATAGACCATTTTTATTTTAAGGAGGAAAAGATAAAAATAATTATGGGAAAGAATTTAAGTATAAAAAAAAATGAAAGAGCAGAAGTAAGATCAAATGAAGGTGAATTCCAGGTAGAGTTATAAATCTGCAAAAGTTTTAGCTTTTTGTCTTGAAAGGAACTTTTAGGCCTATATAACTGTAATTTTAAAAATATTCATAATCCTTCCAAATTTATTTAAATTAATTGATAGTAGGTCCTCATCCACTTTGATTAAATAAGCGTGTACTGAATTAAAATATCATTTTGAGTGGGAACCAGAAAAATGAACCATGAATTGATAAATAACAAGAATATTTATTACACCCGGGAACAATTTACAAGTTGAATTTGCGCTTCATTATAATTGTTGATACTGTTTTAATATTCAAGAATTTAACCTCAAAATGTTGAATAAATTTGCTTTTAATAATTCATATTGTAACCTTAAAGTGTAATTGATGAAATTGAATACACAGTTGATTTTAATATTTTAAAAAATTATAGTTTTATCTATGGATGTGATTGTTTGTGTACCTATTAAGGAAACGTTACTCCATAGATATTATAACTTATTATATCTAATTAAAAGAATGAGCTGTCTATAATTATACTTTATAATTAAAAAAATCACATTCACATATTTAGGAATTCATATTTTTATTGTTAAATATTAATCAAGATATACCCATTTTATGAGATTTTGAGTATATCCGATTCCCTAATGTTTTAAACATTTTATACTGATATATCGTTAAAGAAAATAAAAAAAAATACGAGGATAATAGCTAATTCTATCTTGAATATAAAATTTTATTTTCAATTTAAGATTAAATTAAAAAAATTATTGGTACGTCTTTTGATGACCAATTTTTCTTGTCAATTTGATATACTCAATCCATCAAAATACTTTCTCTTTAGAGGGTATTTTTATTTAAATATGTTTTTCCGACTTTTTGGCATTTTAGGCGATATAGACGATACTTATTATGCTACTGGTAATATTTTGGGTACTGGCATATTTATTTATACCATTTGGTATCCGAATGATTTAAATATTCATCTGACTGTCTGAGATCTGAACCTGGGAATGGAGGGGGAATGCTGGTCCCACCAGATTTTTTATGTCGAGATATATTTAGTCTCCCATAGCAAATTAGTTTCAAACTTAACTTTTTCCAACCTCCTTTTGATTTGAAATTAACATGCAAATTCCCATAGGGATTTAACATTGGCTCTATGGAAGGAAAAGGCCGGAAAATGAATTTGAAAAAAACTGAAATCTACTCCTATGGAGTACAAGAGTAAAGTGTGCTTCAAAAGATTTTAAGGGGAAATTGAGAATATACATTTTAATGAGCATGTAAAAAATAACTAATTTTTGAATTTTTATCAAAATCGTTGAAGCGAGTTTTGAGAAAATCGAAAAAAAAAAAAAAAAAAAAAAAAAAAAACTGAAAAAATATATCAGTAAAGTACAAGTACTTTTTGGCCGATTTTGTTTAAAAGCTTATTTACAAGAGTTCGGGGGATGCCTAACTTGATATAAAATTTGATTGGGCCGGCGCCCTAGGATAAGGGTAGTCCATCCGCCAAGAAAGCGTGGAGGTCCTGGTTCGACTCCAGGGGGTGCAAATTTTGCCCAATCTTAAGCACAAACATATCTCGTAAACTTGCTATCTTAAACGATATATTGGCTGGCTAATGAACAGTCTATTTGAGCATTGATTGAAAAAATTCCATCCTTTTCAAGTGAGGCTCTACCTAGTTAATATAAAATTTCAACCTCCTAGCTCATTTCCTTCATGGTTAAAAATGTCCACACACACAGACCAATTTGCGGGACCCACTTTTTTTGGACTCAGGGGACCTCAAAACGTGTATATCCATCAAAATCTCGACATCGAATTTCTGACATGATCGCAATATATTCTCTCTCTATCTACCGGTACGGTGATACACATATATTAAATAATTTTTCTTATAAATATGTTTCACGTAAAACCTACACCACTTTCCCTCCAAACTAAATTTTTAATTCTTGACAGGGCTTCTATTAGTCTCTGCAAATACTTTAGCAATGGTTTGGATATTATTTAAAACCCATCTTATCTGAAGCCGGCTTTCAAAACAAAGATCAATTTTTATTTTAATAAGCAATAAAATTCAGAGAATAATCACTTCTACGGATTGATAATTTTTAAATATATGCTTGACTGATTTGCTTTGTCTAACTTATTAATTGCACAATGCTTAAAAAAAAAATTACTTTGATAGAGATTTCTTAAGCAACAACTAGATGTCTGATTTTCTTTAGAATTGGACATATAATTACTTTACATTTATTGCATCAATATTAAGAGGCAGACAAATTTTAATTAGATTTAAACTTACCTTTCCAATTCATATTAAATCAATACATTTTTGTCCATCAGGAATCGTCGTTTTATAAAAAGCCCATATATTATTTGACCTTTTGAGCTTGATTTCGTGGAAAAAAAAAATCTTAGAGCAAAAGCCAATTCCAGAGGATCAAGATACAAAATTGATGTCCTTTATCGTTTTTTTCTGAGGCATCTGAGGCCGTTATTTAATTTAATAATTTTTAAAATAATTTTATCTGTTGGGCGAGGAACTAACCATTGACTCTTCATTTATGAATCAAGTCCTCTACCATAGTTAGAGACAATGTCTAATCTTAATAGCTACGAGATATATCATCAAATTAATATCAATCCTGAAAATATAAAATATTTATTTATTTTTTTTATTTAAATTTTTGCATGAAGAATCTGCTATTCAGATAAGGAGTAAGCTTCCATAATTAATTTATTCATATTCCCTTACAACTTCCTAATTTTCTAGAGGCCTACTTCTTTTTTACTTTCTCATACCTCTATATACTGTATGTTAATATATATAGAGAGAAAGTATTGGATTCATGTCAAAAATTCGATATTGAGATTTTGATGGATCTTCACGTTTTGAGGTCCCCTGAATCCAAAAAAGTGGTTTTCGCGACATGGTCTGCCTGTGGGTGGATGTGTGTTCAATTTTAAGCATGAAGGAATTGAGCTAGGAGGTTGAAATTTTATATTTAAGTTAGACACCCCCCTGGAGCGTAAAAATAAGCTTTTAATCAAAATCGGCCAAAAAGTACTAGTACTTTACTGATGTACTTTTTCAGTTTTTTTTTTCGATTTTCTCAAAATTCGCCCCCAACGATTTTTTTTTTTTTGAATTCATAAATCAATTATTTTTTAGATGCTCTTTAAACTTTAAAATGTATATTCTCATTTTGTCATTGAATCTTCTGAAGACCACTTTACTCTTCTATTTCATAGGAAGGATAGGAGAAATGGTTCCCATGGTAACAAAATATAAATATTTTCCCATGTTTATAAATTTTACATCTTGAATTCTATAATATATCGGCGGAAACTAAATATATCTCTACACGAAAAATCTGGTGTGACAAGCACAGAACACAACTTTGGATTACCGAAGGTAAGAGAAAGTTGTGTGCTGTGCGCCAGTCACACCAGATTTTTTTTTAATTAATAGTTGAAAATTACTATATTGATATTTCAGATTTTAACTTGAGACTCATTCCCTTTCGATTAGTGCTTTTCAATTTAATATCGTGTTATAGGAAATGCGTTATATTCCTATATTTTTTTTTTTTTTTTATTTGATTAAAAACTAATAACATAAAAATTCAATCGTCTAGATTGAAAAATTTGTTACATCGATTGATTCATTTGAACTTTTTGCGCTTGAGGAGTTTTTATTTTTTTAGATAGTTAACCACCCTCTTCTGAATACGGAAGTCACAGGAGGGAGCTTAAACGGATATCTCGTTATCAAAGCAACCCTAAAGGGCTTGCAAGTCCACGTGATCACGTGTACTCACCACGCGACATTTAAATTCACTTATTTATTTATTCAAAGTAGGAAAGTCATTTTTTCCTCATATCCGGCCATTGAATGATTTTTTCTCACTCTGACTGTTAATGCCTTTTTTAACTTCAAAAATGGAATAATAATAATAATAATAGGCCTAAAGTATATTTAAAAATTTATTTCACTTAACGGGATTTTAATAATAATAAGACTGGAATTTTTTTAATTATTTGCTGTTTATAAATAATATTATTAAAGACAAAATAATCTAAAACCAATGTCTTTAAATCATTTGCCTTAACGAAATGATTGCCAGAAAAACAAATTTCTTTTTTTTTACACTGTTTTGAATGCCTGTTACTTCTTTATTACGGACATTTAGGTAATTTTTACAATTTTATCCACCCTGAAGAAGAGCGTGACATATTTACGAAACTTTGGTCACCTGGGAATCCCGTCTCCAACTCAAATTATCTACTTCAGCTACGGTAGCTTAAAAAAAAACTGAAATTTAAATAATTTTTATCGTTCAGTATACGAAGCAAATCTCTATCCATGATCACTAACTCTGAATGTGAAGGAAGAGCTTTATCTCAAAGGGCCGGTTGCTTCACTTCTAGTCAACTAGCAAACTTATCCTACCGATAGTAAACAAAAAGACGCTTAAACTTAAGTAAGTTTTTTCACATTTAATTAGCTAAATGAGGTATAAGGAAATGTTTGTGAAATAAGCAACATACTAAAGACAATTTATAAATGTTATCTATATATATATATATATAAATGAAATGGGAAAAACGTATGTATGTATGTAAATATATATGTATATGTTCTATAGAAATTCACAATTTTTAATGAATCCATTTGAAATTAAGTATACATATAGAATATGGGTCTGGGAGTACCGTAGTAATAATTTGAATCTCTTAAATGTTTTGGAAAATTAATTATAATCAAATTTCTTCAATATGGGAACACAAAAACTACAAGTTGGCTAGAAATTAGAGAGCGTCATTTGTGCTCTGTGAAACGGCTTTCTGGTTGTACGACTAGCCGCTGTGGGCGGGGCTAAGCAGCAGTTGAAAAAAAGAAGAGAGCACGCATAAGACTGACCCTTCAAACAGTCATAAATAAACCCTTTTGTGTCTTGAGTTCAAGACCCTTACTTAACATCTTAACAGTTGCATGCCGGAGGCGAGCAAAGGGGGTCCAGGGGGCTCAGCCCCCTGGCTAGGCGGAAAGCCCGCCGAAGGCTTTGCGACTAGTTAAAAATAAAAATTGAAATCAATTAAAATAAAAATAAATAATAAAAATTAAGAAAAACTTAAACTTAAAAAAAAAAAATAAACCTAAACAAAGTCTGGGTTTCAAATTTCATCCCTTAGTAAGCCTTACACCGAATTTTGGGTCTTAGCTAGTTAACTACGATTTTCTTTAATAAGTATAACTAAATGTGAAAAAAATCGAAAGTCAAAGCCAACTAGCTTATTCGAGGGGTAGCTAGTAATGTGAAGCAACCGGCCCTATGAAAGCTAATATTTGCAAATTTATTTTTTAGATCCTTTTCTTAAATTTATAGAATTTACATTAGGCTTACATCTTTTTTAAATACCTATTTGGAAATGATTTTATAAACAAGTAAGGACAAAAAATAAATTCGATTTTTTTTTTTTTTAATAATGTATAAATATAATTTACCAGATGTTAAAAGGCTTATTTTGGTATATTAATAATCAAAATCATTGTTACTATTCAATGGTTTATATGCAAGCCTTTACCCACAGAGTGAATTAAGTTAGAAAATCCCAGATGAATGTTAGTCCTGGAATGTAGAGTTTATAAATAAAAAATTTAAGCGGCGAAAAAATAACTTTGGAATACGGATTAAAGCTGTTTTCTCTTTCTAATATTGTAATGAACGTTGAGGTCGCAGAGCAACGGTATGCAGCAGCCTCCCGGGCTCCAGAGCATCTCATCTCGCAAGGTCGCTCTTCCGCCTTGACCTAGCGGACCCGGGAATCGAACTCAGGTCTCTCTCTACCCCACGACCTATAATATCTAATTATCTCGCTGATAACGTAGCAGATGAATCACGCCAAATAACGGAATTTCGTTAGGACAAAAGAAATTGTAGATCCAAATTTTTCTCACGCCTTCACCTTTTGTCTTTTATTATAACCCCTAATTGCTCCTACTCTTCTTTAACAATTTTTTTTTTATATTCTAACTTCATACTAATTCAAGGCATTATTATATTTTTAACTTTTTCCTCTTCAAAATTACTCAGTTATAAAGAATATTTCATTTTTTCCTGCTCTTTCGTCTCTAAATATCTGTTATTAATATTTTTTTTTTTTATTTTGAAAACAGAAAAAGAAGCCTCAAAATTACTGCTGATAATTTATTTTTGTCCTAATGAAAATCGCCTTATTAAATCGATATCACATTATAAATATATCCAGATAAGTGGATCTATTTTTACTTTCGCTTACCTGTAGAGAGAGATTCATGTCATAAATTCGATGTCGAGATTTTGATGGAAATACATGTTTTGAATCCAAAAAAAGTGGGGCCCGAAAAATGGTCCGTCTGTCTTGTGAACAAAATATCTCAAGAACTAAAAGTTTGAAATTTTATATTTAATTTAGGCTCACCCCTGGCAGCTGACACGAAGCCTTTGAACATTATCGGTCAAAAAATACTAGTACTTTACTAATGCATTTTTTCAGTTTTTTCGAATTTTTTAAAATTTTCTCCGATTTTAATTAAAATTCATTAATCTCTCTTGAAAATGTATATTCTCATTTTGCTCTTGAAATTGTTTGAATACCATTTTACTTTTTGTAGATAGGAGAATTGGTAACAAAATATAAATATTTTCCCATGTTTATAAATTATATATAACTAATATAGTGGCGGAAACTAAATTAACATTGGCACAAAAAATCTGGTGTGATAAGCACAGAACACAGCTTTCAATTACCGAATGTATTGTCGTGTGCTGTGAGACCATCACACCAGATTTTTACATTGGTATATATACATTATATGAAGTTCTACCTATTATTGGCCGAGAGGTTAAATATATGACAAAGTGTTGATAACCTCAAAAGCCCAGCAGTCCGATAGTGGTCCCCCAGAGGCGTCATTTGGGGGAGCAGGTGGTAATTTGCCCCCTCCCCCCAAGGGCTCTGAATAAAATTTTATATTATTCTAAATAAAATACTTCAAAATACATCTACGAGTATATAAACTGTTCAAAATTAAGAAATTAATTAAATTAAATATCTTTTAGCCAAATTTGAGTACCTATTTGTAAGGAAATTTTAAGAAAAAAAAAAGTTTGTCCCCCCCACCCAAGAAAAAGTTGAAATGACGCCACTGAGTTCGATGGATATTTATTTAAACCAATTTACTATCAATTGCTATAAATAAATGGGCCTGGATACTGTATCGTTAATAATATAATATATACTTATGGCTTCAAGTCTATATATGGACCCTGTTACACTTTAGTGTGTCAAGCGCCATTTACCGAGATTTGAGAAAATTACCATTAAAGTTTTTTGTTTTGATTGGATTATATATAATTTAAAAAAAATAGGTGTTGGCTGTGTCTTCTACACAGCCGGTGGCTTTTTAACGTGACAACGTCTTTTGCTTGACTTCAAAAAAAAATTTTTCTCTTACCTATATTGAAATATAAAGAGAGAAAGTATTGTTTTTTTTTTTACTAGTAGTTTGTTTTCATAAATAAACATGTTCAAACATTTTCATTGAAACAATATATGACAGAGGTGGCTTTTTTTTTATCCATTAAAGGCAACTTATGCTTAAAAAATGAGGTTTTTCGAGAAAAAAACTAATTTTAGCGTCAATTACTGGGGATTTTTTTATTTATTCTATTAGAGGTTATCTTTCTGCACCAAATGACATCTCATTTAGTCAGATCTGATTAGCCGTTCGGAATCTACAGGGGTTTAAAATTTCGAAAAACGAAATCCCGCCGAGTGCCCTCATGCGGTAAAATGACGTCATATCAAAAAAATGAAAAAATTACCTCTGGGCATTGGACCACTCTTTCTAAAACTATATTTAGATTTAATGTAGCTTTTATGGTCAAGTAGCTAGGCGTTACATAAATAGGGCTATTTTTCGATATTTTTTTGCCTAAAAAATGAGGTTTTTCGAGAAAAAAAACTAATTTTGGAGTTAATTACTCGGGATTTTTTTATTTATTCTATTAGAGGTTTTCTTTCTGCACCAAATGACATCCTATTTAGTCTGATCTGATTAGCCGTTCGGAATCTACAGGGGTTTAAACTTTCAAATTAGAATTTCCCGCAGCACGGTAAAATAAAATGGTAGGAAAAAAATAAATGGTGAAATCTTTAGCTGAAAACTCATTCTTTCTAACCGTATATTTCTCATAATTATATCTCTTAAGACAGAAGAGTTATTAAAGCCGATAAACTTTTTCGTGCATGCCCCTCTAACCTGCCTCTATAGACACATGATTTGTAAGACGTTGTCACGTCAAAAAAATCCTTCCGAATTCTCCATCCATCTCCATTCAATATAATTTTTTTGTCAATTGTGCAAGTAACATTAAATATAAATCTTTTTAGGGCATATTTCATAAAAAATACTATTAATTATAGCATTTAAAATAATATTCTGTGCTTAACTCAATTTTTAATTTTTTGGCGCTTGACACACTAATGCATAACAGGGTCCATATATGCTGTTAGATGCCGAAAAACAAAATAAATAAATTATAGGCCTATATTTTTCCGATTCCTCACTTAAATAAAAACTTTATTCAAATTTCACTTCTTTGCCTCTCTGGAGATCTTTTAAATGATATTATTTTTAAAACAATGCTTGTTCTCTATCTTCTTGTTTTTCTTTCTCGCGTTACTTCCATGTATTTTGTCATTTTGGTCTTCCTGTCTCAAATTTATTTCTTTTCTCTCTTTTAGTATCTCGGAGCATTCAGATAGATCATTAGGCAATCAGACTCGACACAGTCAGGCATGATTTTTTCTTAATCAAAATAATTTATTTATTCTCCTTCAATTTGACGATACCAATACAAACCTAGTATTATTTCATAAATTTAAATTACAAAATAACTAACCATTTCTCAATATTTTTATTATTTTTGAATCTTTAATTGATGTTTTTTAATTCATTGCTTTCTTTATCTTCTTCTTCTTTATATATATAATTCTTCTGTACGTGTGTATGTGACTGAACTCCTCCTAAACGACTGAACCAATTATGATGAAATTTTCTGTGTATGTTTGTGAGAGTCCCGGACAGGTTTTGTTTCACAAATAACAATAAGTTAATGAGTAATTAACCGTTAAAATAAGAAAAAATCTGGTGTGACTGGCGCACAGCACACAACTTTCTCTTACCTTCGGTAATCGAAAGTTGTGTTCTGTGCTTGTCACACCAGATTTTTTGTGTCGACATATATTTAGTTCCCGACAGTACGGAACATATGAATTCAAGATGTAAAATTTATAAGTATGGGAAAATATTTATATTTTGTTACCATGGCAACCATTTCTCCTATCTTCCCTATGAAATACAAGAGTAAAGTGGTCTTCAGAAGATTTCAATCGCAAAATGAGAATATACATTTTAAAGAGCATCTAAAAAATAATTGATTTTTGAATTTAAAAAAAAATCCTTGGAGGGAATTTTGAGAAAATCGAAAAAAACTGAAAAAGTACATCAGTAAAGTACTAGTACTTTTTGGCCGATTTTGATTAAAAGCTTATTTTTCCGGTCCCGGGGGATGTTTAACTTAAATATAAAATTTCAACCTCATAGCTCAATTCCTTCATGCTTAAAATTGAACACCCACCCACCCACCCACACACCCACCCACCCACAGACAGACCATGTCGCGAAAACCACTTTTTTGGATTCAGGGGACCTCAAAACGTGAAGATCCATCAAAATCTCGACATCGAATTTTTGACATGAAACCAATACTTTCTCTCTATATATATATTACATATATACATAGGTAAGAGAAAGTAAAAAAATAAAAATTAGGAGAAATGGTTGCCATGGTAACAAAATATAAATATTTACCCATGTTTACAATTTTTTATTTATTTACATTTTGAATTCTAAAATATGGGCGTACATTTTTTGTTTGTGTATCGGGAGTATCGGGAGAGTCCCGGAAAGGATATGATTCACAAAAAATCTTAAGTTCATGAATAATTAACCGTTTAAATAATCTCTATATATAAAAATGAATTGGGAAAAATGTTTGTATGTACCGGTATGTATATATGTATATGTTTTATAGAAATCCACAATTTTCAATGAAGGCGAGCAAGGGGGGTCCAGGGGCGCAGCCCCCCCCTAAGCGTAAGCCCCGCCGAAGGCGGGGCTTTGCGTCTAGTTAATCTTATAAAAATGGAATAAAGCTTGTCTTCCTGTTATTTAACTTTTACAAGAACAAAATTTATGTTATATCAATAAAATAATATGCATACTGCATCTCCATTTACGGATAAATTCAAACTCCTCATTCACTCTTCGAACAAGTTTAATTTTTACTTTCTCTTACCTCTATATATATGTTAATATTCAATATAGTATAGAGAGATAAAGTATTGGTTTCATGTCAAAAATTCGATTTCGAGATTTTGATGGATATGATATACACGTTTTGAGGTCCCCCGAATCCAAAAAAGTAGTTTTCGCAACATGGTCTGTCTCTCTGTGTGTGTGTGTTCAATTTTAAGCATGAAGAAATTGAGCTAGGAGTTTGAAATTTTATATTTAAGTTAGATACCCTCCCTGAAGTGTGAAAATAAGCTTTTGATCAAAATCGGCGAGAGTATTAGTCTAGTACTTTACTGATGCACTTTTTCAGTTTTTTTTTATTTTCTCAAAATTCCTTCCAACGATTTTTATTAAAATTCAAAAATCAATTATTTTTTATATGCTCTTTAAAATGTATATTCTCATTTTGCCATTGAAATCTTCGGAAGACCACTTTACTCTTGTACTTCATAGGAAAGATAGGAGAAATGGTTGCCATGGAAACAAAATATAAATATTTCCTCATTCTTATAAATTTTACATCTTGAAATTGGAATGTATCGTACTGTCGGAAACTAAATATATGTCGACACAAATAATCTGGTGTGACAAGCACAGAACACAACTTTCCATTACCGAAGGTAAGAGAATATTGTGTGCTGTGCGACCAGTCACACCATATTTTTATACATTTATAATCCTGTCCTAATAGAGAAATGTAATTAAAGGAATTAAAGAGCTTTGTACTTTGAATTCTATATCAGAAATCAAAATAAAAGAAAGTAAAAAAAAAAAAATTAGAAAAATAATTTACCAACTTAACTAGCGGAAACAATAAGGAAAATTTTTTTAAAATAAATATTTTCGAGGAAAAATAATTTTCGATGAGATGAATGGATGGATGGGCTGGCTGTCTTTTCGGCGTTCCTTCTTGGCACGTGGAGGCTAAATTTACCCTTCCTTTTTGCGTGCTACAAATTTCCTGTCAGATAAACCCTAAACCTAAAAGCCTAGAGGCTCTCTTAGTTGATTAGAAAATTGAGAAAATTTCCCATTAAGATTTTATCCTGATCATTTATAAGAGTGATTAATCGATTCTGATCATAATCTCAATCATATTTAAATTAATTAAAATTTATCTGATGTCAATGATTTATATTTTTTCCCATGTCTATTTATCTTAATAAAAAAAAATTTATTCTAAAATGATAGAAGATTTCATTCAGATAAAATTTTTATTTGGTTAAGTAGCTTAATATAAATAAAAATTTATCCTCTTAGTTTATTAATATATTATTTTTAAGTACTTTCAATATATACTTACTGAAAAATAATATTTTTTTTTTTAATTTAAAGTCATTAAAGGATATAATTGAGAAATGATCACTGCTTCCATCTCTACTGTATGATTTGAAATTGATATGTTAATTTTAATGTGAAGAAAATAAATTGAAATTGATTCTCCTTCTATAATTATCATTAGGTCTTCGGACCTTAGCACCCATTCCAAAAAAAAAAAAAAAAAAAAAAAAAAATTTAAATTATAGTTTGTAGGCGACGATAAGTTATTTAATCTTTCTTAAATTTCCGTATAATATTCGTATCAAAATATAGTAAACTCTAAGTGTTTGAATTTTTTACTTTTGATCTGTATATTAATTGACTTTAACTTTGTAGAAATAAGACCAAATCTTTATAATATTAATAGTTATGTAAAAAAAAAGCAAATTTTAGCAATATTTTTAACTTTGCCCACCAACCATAGGATGAGCAGGTAAAGTTAATGAAATCATAAAAAAAAAATCGAAATTTTTCTGAAGCTGCCAAAATACGTTTGGAGATCCCCTGAATCCATTTAAGTAGTTTTTGGAATGATGTCTCTGTGTGTGTCTGTGGTAATTCTTTTCGTCAACGAAAACTCAAAAATTATTTGATCAATTGTTTTGAAATTTTGGATACATAAACTAGGGGTGGTAGAGACCAAGAACTGAAAAGCTTTTGGTAAACATCGGACCATTAGAGGGGGTCTAGGGGGGGACCAATATTCTTTTCAAGATGTGGATTTTATAACTAGATAATCGTTAATAGGTAATTAAAAGAATAGCAGCTAAAATTATTTCATTTATTGGTCCGCTAGGCTGACGTTTCGGTCTTGGTCAAGACCATCCTGAGAGCTTGCGGGTTGTCAATATAGGCATATGTGAGGTTAATAGCTAAATCAATATGTAGAAGGATGAGTAAAAAGGCCAAGCAGCTATTATTATTTCTTTATTAATATCAAACCCACAGCGACGTTTCGACCGAAACGTCTAAATATAGGCATACAATCAATAACTCAATCATATATTCCATGAACATTCGGTTAAAGATATTTAAAAATTAGTATGTATAATGATTGAATTACAATTTAGAAAATACAAAAATTAATAAAATAAGCCAATTAGTAGTTGTGTACAGGCAGTGGGCCAATAAATGAAATAATTTTAGCTGCTATTCTTTTATTTACCTATTAATATTTTTTTCTTACACATCCTATAATTTTTTTATATATTCAGAAACTAGACTTTTTCCCGAGCAAAATGATATATTATTATATATCGGACCATTAGGGCGGAACTCTAGAGAAGGGGGTGGGGACCAATATTTTTTCTTGAATAGTGGGTGGGCTCGGCTTAGTCCGACTCTTTATTTTTTCTTTAAACAATACACTCATGCGCAAGCACCTGATTCATTGAAAAGTACTTACTTAACTGAAGAAGATCGCAACGCGCTACCGAAACACCGACTCGAAACAACTTGACTTCTGCTTATTATTGACTGCCACATTATTAACTTGCACATTCATTAGTGCCTTATTCATTAATATTATTCGAATATTTATAGGTAAATTTTTAATCCATTATACACTGATCTCCGTAGAATTTCAGATTAGGTATGCCTACTTTTTTAAAAAAATTATATACGGATTCTTTTCTTTTTTTCGCTATTAATTCACTTCGGATCATTAATTAAAATGATAGTATAACTTACATCAAATAAAATGAATCTTTCTCTCAGAAGGAATTTAACAAGCCTTTAATAAATGAATAATTTATTTTGATTATGATTCATATACTAATGTTAATTATAAAATTAGATAAAGAGACATTTTTATTACCAAGTGCAAATAAATAAGCACGGATTTAACTTCCGGTTTTGGTTTTCTTTCCACTTTTATTTTACTAGGAGTTTCTACTCTGTTGCATTTGGTATCATTCAAATCAGCTATTAATCTATTACAACCAACACAATTGCAGGCAGCTCTTATAAATAGAAAAGATTTTCTCTGAAAAAAAAAACCTCAGTTTGTTTTTTTCTTATATAATACTCAATTAAAATAGTATAAACGTATAATTTTTTTATTTAAATTTCTAAAGGCATTTAATCATAATTATTCTCTCTCCTTGAACTTATTTTTTTTTTTATTAATACTAGTGTAAAAAATATAGACCTATATACTGTATATTTATTTTTTAAAGTAAAATATAGCCAATTCACTACTCAGGGGCCCACATCTTGTGAATACTTTGATGGCCACCACGAGCTACCCGAGCTGGGGCTGGCAGTCCTTCTGTTTTTTATATGTGTGTCCCTCCTTTTTATATTTTCAACAGGCGTCAGACCGTGCGACGGGCCGGCCTGTTTTATATAGATTCTATTCAGTGGCGTTTGGGGGAGGGGGGCATTTGCACCCCTCTTCCAGGAGCTCTGATTTTTTAAAAAATTTTATATTATTCTAAATAAAATATTTCAAAATATATCTACGAATATATAAACTACAAAATTAAACATTTAGGCCTAAATAAATTAAATATTTTTTGGCCAAATTTGAGTACCTATTTGTAAGGAAATTTTAAGAAAAAAAAAGTTTGCCACACAAGAAAAAAATTTGCCCCCACCCCAATAAAAAGTTGAAATGACGTCACTGATTGCATTTGAAAAAAATTTAATTTTGTAAAGAACCTAACCATTTTTATTGGCACTAGAGAGTAGGCTGAAGAGTAAAAAAATTCTAGAATTGGGGAATTGGAAATGTTTTTTTTATTTAATAAATAACTTATTATTTTTTAATTATAAAAAGCCCTCGGGGCTTGTGTAGGGGTTAGCGTGCTAACCTCGAATACCAAAAGTCGCGGGGTCGGACCCCGGGCAGCCCGATGATTTTATTTAAACCATTTGGATACCAAATGGCTTAAATAAGAATGCCTGGACACCTAATAGATATATGAAACATACAAGTATCGTTTAAAGTCCAAGTTGCCTAAAAGACTGTGTGTATGTGTGTGTGAATGTGAAAAAAAGTGAGGGTTAAAAAAAAAAAAAAAAAAAAATTGTGTTAATTAAAGGAGATGCCTGAATTGGTTAGTATTGTGTTTTGGAATACAGAAAAGATTATATCCACGACTAACAATATGTGTAATTTTGTACACTAAAGAATAGCAAATCAAACAGTCCTAGACAATAAAGATTCTAAAAAATTAAATAAATCTCAAAACTTTTAAAAAAATATAATGACATCATTAGCTAAGGATTTACTTTGATGTTTTCTACTATGATTTGTGGGCTGGACGTGAGGTTATTTCAAGTTGTTTATGTACAAAATGCAAGTTGTCTTCGATGAGACTGGTATGCGAACCGAACACCTTCTCCCACACCGTAGGCGGACCCAGGGGGTGAGATCTTGAATCATACAGAGCCCTACCTACATTCATGAATGTATGTGTGAGGTGAGTGTCCGAGATGGACCCTAGCACTTGTTGCAGACCCAACTCAACCAGCCGAGATTGTTCAAGAAATAATCAATGCTAATAATATACTTCTCAATTACATTTGATCTATGTGAACATGGAAAACACCTCGTCTTTGGCATTTTATTTTTTATTTCAAGTCCAGGCCGGGAACAAGTATCTTATAGCAAGTTTGCAACATATTAGTGTTTGATATTCAATTACAGTACTAGTATTTAGGAATAAAAAAAAAAAAAAAAATAGTAATAATACCGGTATACTCGTAAATTCAATGCCTACAAACTGGTAGTGCCAATAAAAATAGTAGTAAAAGAATAAGAATAAATTTTTTTTTTTATCAAATTAAAGGTGGGGGACAATTCAAATCTGGTGTGACTGGTAGCGCAGCACACAACTTTCTCACCTTTGTTAAAGAGAAAGTTGTGTTCTGTGCTGTCACACGACATTTTTTTGTCTCGACATATATTTAGTTTTTCCGCCGATATTTTAGAATTCAAGATGTAAAATTTATAAGCATGGGAAAATAAATATTTATATTTTATTAACCATGGCAACCATTTTCTCTATCTTTCATATGAAGTACATGAGTAAAGTGGTT
>JAKCPI010019115.1:0-12576 GCA_023213315.1 Euborellia annulipes | reverse complement strand
GTGAGCGCCATAATTAAGTCCCCACCTGATAGCTATAGTCTTAAGTATATGGTGTATAGTGAAATAATTTGAATGACCGAAAAGGTAAAACGTAAAATCTGGTATAGATGATTTTATTTTACATTCCCAAATTTAAATTATTTGTATAAAATACAAAGAAATGCTATCGGGCTTATTCGATTTTGGGATACAAAATTGTTTTGATTAATGAAAGATACCGAATATTAAAATGAATATTTTACGTATTTCGATACTCAATGTGTCATCTTCAGAGGTGGAGCTAATACAATTATTTCTAGTATTTGTATTGACCATTCTACCAATAAATATTCACTTTCATATGTAAACATATAACGTTGCGTTTTTTTTAATTTAATCTACGTATGGTATGTCTTTGTGACTGGAAGTATTATACTGTATAGAGCAGAGTAAAAAAAAAACTCTGTAGCCTACACCTTTCGAATAATAGAGAACTTTAAGCCTTTTCGGCATCTTAGACTATATAGACTTTTAACGATACTTAAACTAATATTATAATTACTATATACCAGATATATTGGTATACAAATAATTTATATAGATTTGAGAATTTGTTTTCCATTAAATAAGGAAATAAACATCTTGCACAACCGAGAATCGTACATCGATCTCCTGTGCAGAGAGGATCGCCATTCTAGCTTACTACACCATTTTCTCATTATTAATATACTAACAGCACCGCCGCCCTTCCGGCGACTTCGCTCCTAGCCGAGAGGCCTTTGGCCGCCTGGACTCCCGGCAGCTGGCTCGGGCCCTGCAAGCTTCTTAATTATTTTTTTTTTTTTTTATAAACATTCACACTTTTTTCTCATTCACCTCACACTCACACACACATTCACACAGTCTTTTCGCCAACTCAGGCCATATAAGGACTTTAAACGATATCCGTTATTGATAAATATTCATATGGGGTCCAGGCATTCTTATTTAAGCCATTTGGTATCCAAATGGCTTAAATAAAATCATCGGACTGCCTGGGGTCCGAACCCGCGACGTTTGGTATATGGTTAGCACGCTAACCTCTGCATAATGCCCCGAGGGCGCTTCTTAATTACATGAAAAAGAAAATTATTATTCCATTCCAATTCAGTGCCTGCTTGAGGATTTGTTTACATTCATGGAATACACAAATGAAAGAAAAGAATACATAAATATTTCTCTATACATTTCCTATGGGAGAAATCGTAACTTTAAGAATTAATAACTCAAAAAGTTATCGCAATTTCGGAATGAAAACAATTTTTTCTGTAATCCGAGAAGATCCTCTTTATTCATATAAAATTTCATTTTCAAAATTCAATGGGAAGTTGCCTAAATAGAGCTTGACAGACAGACAGACGGACATTAGTGAATTATTTATATAGATTATAGATTAATAAATCAACAAATATAAATTACTTACCCCTGGCTTAGATGTAGGAACATCCACACTCTAACAAGAGAAGGAAGAGTTCTGGTAACTCGTAGTCGCTCGCCCTCAGCAATGCCAATGTTCCACGTCTGCACCCTTTAGCTCCAATCTCTGAAAGGAGAATCAAATAGAAAAATTTGCAAATTTAACTTGAGATGTTTATTTTATACCTTAAATCCTTTTCTATTATATTAAAAACCTTTGTAATTGAATACTTTTCTTATTGAAATCTCCACTGGGGATAATAAAAATGTTGTTATTCGTGCATCGCAATCATCCAGATATTTTGCTTCTGCGATCCTTTTTTTGGCGCACATCCTGTCGACGGGACATGTTTTCCATTCAAAGTGAGGAGAAAAAAATCCATCTGCTGAGTCCAAAACATGAGATGACCTCCCACTCACTCTTTTTTTTTTTCTTCCTCTCTCTCTCAATCTCGGCAAAAAATAAAAATGATGCTTGCCGTAGGGAGTTAAAAATAAATTCTTTTCTTTTCAAGAGGGTGGTTTTTGGTTTGGCTATTTGTCGAAAAAACGATAGGGTTGCATTGGGGCCTTTTTCGAAATTTAGTTCCTTTTTTAAAGTAGAGCAAACAATAACACTTACCGATGGTCAAAATTTTTTTTTTTCTTCTTCTCCCAAATGGCTACAGCTGAATTTCCATTCATTTTATTATTTTGTGGCATTTCAATCTTCTTTTTTTTTTTTTTTTTTTGTCGGAAATTCAAGTGATTCTCAAAACTCACGTTTGGATTTAATTAAAGATAATTTTTTTTTTTTTTTTTTTTTTTTTTTGGCAAAATTGGAAAAAGAATTTTGAAAAATATTTTACCTCGCGACTTTCTCTTTAAAATTAAAAACATAAATTGCCAAACAAGGGCGGATACAAGGGGGGGGGTAAAAGGGGGTAATTACCCCCCCGAGATTAAAAATTTACTTTTTTTAATATAATTAGATATTACTCCATGTACCCGAAAAAGATATATCTGGGGGTGTTGCCGGGAGTCGAACCACGGATCCACCGATTTGCGCTCAGTGTGCCCTTACTTTCTTTTTTTAATTTATTTTTAATACAAAAAATTTTAAGGAGATTCGATTTGTATTAAATACAAATCAAATTTAAACGGACGGAAAAAATTTCGGTTCCGCGAAAGGCGAAATGTTCTGCGGGCGGCAAAAATTTTTGTGTCCAGAAAACTATGGTTCCGCGAAAAAAAAGTTTTTCGCAGAAAAATTTTGAGATTACCCCCCCCCCCCCCCGATAAACACCCTGGATCCGCCTTGTTGTTCCATTCCATTTGCCAAAGAATTTATTAAGCCGTTTATTCCACTATCATTTTCTGTTTTTGAGATGGTTGAAGTTGCAGGCAGTCAAAAAAATAAAACCATTATTTCTTTGGTTCTTGACGATTCCAGGAGCTCATTGCACCCTTCTTACGGGCGCGGATTAAAGGGGATGACCGCCCTCTCCCGGAAAAAATTGAAAAAGTTTCGGGAAAACTAAAGAAATTCTGTGATTTTTTAATCTAATATAATATTTTTACTTTTATTTTAAACCATCAATTTTAAGTCTCAAATTAAGGGTACTAGTTGAAGTGGATTGGTGTAAAAAATTTTCATCCCCGAGGGGCCCGCTAGAATTGAATCTTCCAACCAACCGCCCCTTTTTCACCGGCCCCGCATCGCGTCCCACGCGATCGGAATATTGGATCTCACCACAAAAGCCCCGAGGTAACTCTACGAGGAGAGGAGGTGCTGGGACATCCCGTCCTGTGGAAGGGACGTAAAGAAGGTTTCCCTCCTCGTGTGCATTCTTCGAAAGAGTTGGTGCTGAGGGTCCCTTTCTCAAACTAGGACATCTTCCAGAGCATAGAAGAGAAGATGGATCTAAGGGAACCGGAGTGGAACCGAAAGTAAGGATGAGTCAATAGCTAGAAACGAACGAAGGAGGAGGAGTTGGAGATAGGAAATGATTTAACTTCACGGGGTTCCGGTAGATGGCTACGGCCAAAGGTCGGTTGGGTTTGAAGTGTGTGTCTTCGAGCACGTAAGCTCCTCGGGCAAATAAACGGGGATCCCGATAGGAATTTCAAATAATAATAATAATAATAATAAAAATGAATGAAAGAATCAAGCGCCATTATGATCGAATTCAAGCAGTCAACAAGATTGGAACTGAGATGCTATGAGAAACTAAATAGATAGGTAATATAATATATACAGAAGCCTATTTGCTTCAATTCATTTATTGACTTAATACGCATTTCGACACTATGTGTGTCATCTTCAGAAATGCGTATTAAGTCAATAAAATGAATTGAAACAAATAACCTTGTGTATAATTTATATTACCTATTTAAATATGCTTCAACTAGTGCCAAGGGTCGCCAGTATCAAATTAATAAACTAAATATATCTCAACACAAATAAAATCTGGTGTGACAGCACCGGACACACCTTTCGATTACCGAAAGTAAGAGCGTTAAGTCAGTAAAATATGAATAAAAAAAAAAAAAAAAAATTTGCTTTTCATTTAAATAATTGAAGTCAAATTTTATTCAATTGAACTAAACCTAGTACTCTAAAAAGTTGTTTTTTAAGTAGACTCAAAAAATATCCATTTTTGTTTTATTTTCTGCACGAGTTAACGAACTGCAGTAAAATTACATCATCCTCTGGAGTTAGAACTTTTGCTTATAATTTTTTAGAAATTCCATTTCATTTAACCGACGTCTTTTCTCCGTATCGTTTTTTCTTCCTTCAGGTAAACAATTTGTTGACAAAAAAATCCGAACCAGGTGGGGCTGAAGGGTTAAAACTTTCCGTTGCTTATTTTCAAAAATTCACCGAGTAAGTTCCTGCGGATTCTGATCCCTTTTTATGCGATCAAATTCTTTTATAATTCGTCCAAATCAATTGCTCGAAAATAAATAATTTACTAAAATATTTTTGCTCGCTTCCAGATATTTTTCTATTATTATACTATAGAGAGAAAAAAAAACATTTATTATTGGAAAGTCTATAAATACAAATGAGAAAGAAAAAGTGTGAATTATTTATTCATCCCCCCGCTCTTTTTTCTCTTTCTTTCTAAGAGGGTGAAAAAGAGAAAAGAGAGTCCCCAGCTGTGGGGTGCGTGGGTGTGAGCCCCACCCCCACCCCCACACACAGACACACACACTGATAGACAGTTGTTCACCAAATCAATGCTCGTTAGTTACAATTTTGACATTCGTTGGATTACAAAAATAAATCCTCTCCCTACTCTTTTTTCTCTCTCCCCCCTTTTAATTCTTCTTCACAATAGACACAAAAAAAAATATTTCCAATTAAAAGTTTCAAATCTCTCTATTTTCAAAATCGTTAGGAGAGAAAGTTCTATTATAGTAGAAATAAAGCAATTTTTTGGAATAATAAAACAAGCTGAGCTACAAATACTAGATGAAGTTCACAGTTGGGTTTCGACTCCGTGTCAGACATAACGTTTTGATCGAAGGATAGTTTTTATTATTGTACGTGCTAAGTATCAATAAAAATATGCAAACTTATTAAGAAAATAAAAATATGTATAAACATGAAATTAAATTCCAGTACCGCATAACCTGTAGGCTCTAAATTAGGCCTATGACAATTTTGCTTACCCTGAGGATGAGTGCGACTAGCACCCGAAACGTCGGCAACTAAATATAAAGCTTTTTATTTCACCTGGCTACTATTCCCAAGGGGGAAAAAAATTATAAAACGAGAATCCTACGAGTCCGGCGGTAAAAATAGATTTTTTTTATCGGGATAAAATGGTTTTTACTTAGAACTCGAACGTTCGTGGTGCCTAACGTTTATCAATCTATTAAATATGTATAAATTTTGATTTTTCGAAAACTAATTTCTTCCTACTTGTCCAAAAATAATAACCTATTAATGAAAAATAAATGACGTCATTTCGGTGATTGCGTGTCTGTCAGACACACATTCAATCAGTTCTGGTTGCTTTTTCTGTGCTAATAATTTATTACGCCTTAAAAAAAAAAGGTCAAACCCTTCGCAGTTAACATTTATGCATATTTTAGTATGAATTGCTCTTGTCAATTTCAAGGCTGCAAGGGGGCGAAGAAAAATTGGACTCGGTTAAAAAAGAAACCCTTTTTAAGAAGGAAGAAGAGAAGAAATAGTGGGGTTATTTGCGTAGACGTGTAACGGGAAAAAGAGACGAGTAACAAAAGAAAGGAGAGCGAGTGACCTGTAGCAGTTAGGGAACAACAATATAACAGTTACTTTACTTTCAGGTGGCCGAGTCAATAGAAGAGAAATAGCAAGCAAATATCAACGATATTAAAAAAAAAAAACTCTGCTTATACACTCGTAAACTTTGAAAAGTTGTTTAAAAAAATTGTCCTTAACCTTATATATTGATAATTTTCGATTTTTTAGTTTAAAAAAAGAAATTGTATCTGAAGATGAAAATTTAAGTGTATAATAGATCGATGAAATTTATTATGTGTTTCCAACAATAGAAGATCTCTGAATCCAACAATAGAAGAACTCTGAAATTTGGAATTAAATCCATCAAACAGAATTGATACTTTATTTAAGATGTTTTTGCAAAAATTTTGAAATTTATATTCTTTTGTTTACTTTCTCTTACCTATATGTGTATGTTAAAATACATATATTTAGAGAAAAAGTATTGGATTCATGTCAAAAATTAGATGTCGAGATTTTGATGAATATACACGTTTTGAAGTGCATCGAAGTCAATTTTAAGCAAGAAGGAATTGAGCTACAAGGTTGAAATTTTATATATGGAGTTAGGGACCTTCCTGGAGCGTGAAAATAAGCTTTTAAACAAAATTGGCCAAAAAGTACTAGTACTTTACTGAAGTACTTTTCCTCCATTTTCTCGAAATTTGCTACAATGATTTTGATTAAAATTAAAAAATCAATTATTTTTTAGATGCTCTTTAAAATCTATATTCTCATTTTGGCATTGAAATCTTCAGAAGACCACTTTACTCTTGTACAGTGAGGGTCAATATTAAGCCCCACCCATGCGTTTTCTACTTGTGATTATTTCATTGTTTTTATAAAAGAAAATGAAGCTCTTTATTGGAAATTTTCTAGGTTTGAACCATGAGAGTTTCCATTAAAAAATATATAATATTTTTTTAAAAACAATGAAATAATCACAAGTAGAAAACGCATGGGTGGGACTTAATATTGTCCCTCAATGTACTTCATAGGAAAGATAGCAGAAATGGTTGCCATGGTAAGAAAATATAAATATTTTTCTGTTTATAAATTTTATATCTTGAATTCAAATGTACTTTACTGTCAAAAACTAAATATATCTCAACACAAAAATCTGGTACAACCAGACACACAAAATTTTTTATCTTGTAAACGAAATGTAGAATATAATCTTGTTTAAATCGTCAAATATTCAATTAGAAAATAATGTATTCGTAAAAAAATTCGACATCGAGATTGTGATTATTCTCGACGTTTTACTTATATACCGGGTGTATGTGTCTGTGATCTCGATTACTTAAAAACGCAAACAGCCAGATATTATATATCGACGTTCTAATTAGCAAAGTGCCTAACTCCATTTTTGTTTATTTTTCAAGAGAGCCAAAAAACATTTCATTGTCATTGTTAGAGCCACTGTTAAACACTTTTCGAACTGAAAAATTTGAATTACGCTCTTCCCCAGTTCAGGGCATAAGGAGAATAATATTCTTCAACGGAAAATACAAAAAAATGATTTTCGAAAAAAAGTGGAGTTAGACAATTTTCTAATTAGAGAGTCGATATATACTTCTTAGACCCTATATAATAAGTTTTTGCATCTACTGTATGTTTGTCATATTAATAGGAGATAATTTAACTAAAAATATACTGTATTAAATAGAGTCAAATCCCATATTCATTTTCTACCATTTTGCAACTGGCGGGGAATAATATTTTTGGAACAAAAGCTTAGGGAGAAGAATTTGGGGCAACTGGTTAAACAAACAACATACCCAAATGGAGGCCTATACCAAATGGCCTGATAAAAAAAAAACATGCTGTCCATCAAAAATTGCTGTAAAAAAATTAATATTATAAAAAATTATCTAATTTTAAATTAAAAATATAGAGTAAAGTGTGCTTCAAAAGATTTCAATGGCAAAATGAGAATATACATTTTAAAAAGCAGGTAAAAAAATAAATCATTTATGAATTTTAATCAAAATCGTTGGAGCGAATTTTGAGAAAATCGAAAAAAAAAAACTGAAAAAGTACATCAGTAAAGCAGTAGTAGTTTTTGGGCGATTTTGATTAAAAGTTTATTTTCACGCCTCAGTGAAGTGCTTAAGTTAAATATAAAATTTCAACCTCCTAACTCAATTCCTCCATGCTTTAAATTGAACACAGACTGTCTGACTGTCTGTGTGTATGTCTGTCAGAGAAAAATGACTCGATGGTCATTCAAAACAGACAGACAGATAGACAGACCATGTTGCGAATTCAGGATTCAGGGGACCTCAAAATGTGTATATCCATCAAAATTTCGACATAAAATTTTTGACTTGAATCCAATACTTTCTCTCTATATATATAAACATATATCAATATGTATATAAGCTTATGTAAGAGAAAGTAAAAACCGTTGCGGAGAAACCTCGGGCGGGTGGCTCCGTGGGACGTCCCCCCTAATAAGTTGAAACCTCTTTAAACCGAAAGGGCAAAATTAAAATTTCCTGAACCTGAGAAGAATGACTCGATGGCCATTCAAAAAAAATTTACGAAAGATACGATTATAAGACTTTAATGAAGACTAGCCCGCGACCCGTGGCTCAGAGAAAAGACATCAATTTCTAGTGCCTAGGGTCGCGAGTTCGCTTCCCAGCGCGAAAAATTTATTTCATTTTCATTTAAAATAAATATAGAAGGGGTCTAAATGACTTGAGATGCCTAAAAAGACCTTAAATAAATTAAACAAAAAAATGAATACGAAAAATGGAAGTTCTCTGAACTCTTTCTTCTCCCCTCTCGAATACACTAAAAACAATTCTATTTTTTTTTTTTCAACTAAAAATTTGCAATGACCATGAGTGTCAAAATTTCACAATGGCTGAGGAGTTAAAGAAAGTTGAGATTTATGACTCCATTTGACCAGAGTACTAAATAAAGAAATCACTTTTTCAAAGAGTGAATAAATAAAAATAAATCAAAAATATTTTTGTATGATTTCAAGCAAGTGTAACTATATATACATTTTTGAATTATTAATTGTTGAATTTACAATTTCTCCGATAAGTGATGTAAGAAGAAACTTGCCACGCCTCTTTGACAAAGCACAAAATCTTGCGAAGTTGGGTGGCGCGGCTAGTATTATATAAAATTAATCTGTTGTTAAGAAACTAGACAAGAAAATTATATAAAATTTTCAAATTGTTGAGATTACTTGTCTGTATTTTTAAAGCAGATGAAGGGCTGGTTTTACTAAGAAAAAGCTTGTTAAGTTTATTTCTTTTTATTGGAAAGCTTAAATTTGGCCGACCAATAGCGCATATATTTGGTTTCGGTTTTTAAAAAACCATCTTCAAGGCCTAAAAAGAAAATTCGAAAGAACACATCAATTATTCCACAAGAGGTGAGTTTTGTTACTAGATATAAATTACACATATTTAAAAAAAAAATTTTTTTTTACATATATGCATGTTGAAATTGAAATAGGATAACACATATATGATGAGTTCTAAGTTTATTTTGTGATTTTTAGGTACAAAAAGATCTATTTTTTGTGTGTTTTACCCACCTCAGTTTCCAGGGAGTTTCAATAAGACAGCTATTACATATATATAACTTATACATCCCTGAACGGTGAGTATTTTGAAATGAACAGACCACTGGAAAAAAGTTTTTGTTTCCATGAACTTAAGCAGTAAAAAGTTATTTTAAGTACAATGGTTATTTCAAAAAAATCTTTTGATAGATTTAAGTATGTGTGTGTGTGCTTTCTCACCTCAGGTTTAGTTAATTTTTCCATAAAATTATTCTTATATCTAGTATGTTTAAAAAGTTATCCTTGCTGGAGAGTACAATTTTATAAAACTTTTTTCTAATATTTGCAGTATATGATATAGAACGGGACTGAACCAGCACTTCATCTGCTTTAAAAATTCAGTCAAGTAATCTCAACATTTTGAAGATTTTATAAAATTAATCTGATTGATTAAACTTGTTAAAATTTATTAACACACAACACTTTTTTTTCTTTTTATATTGCGAGTAGATAGTCTTCCTGATTACGTCCCCCAGATCCACCCCCTCTGGGTTCTGAGCGACTCGTTAATGGAGTAGGGCGTTTAGCTCTGAATAAGAAAGTTTTGCAACATGGCATGTAATTATTCCTAATATGTCCAAATAGACTGACTTGAGGGATAAAGTTTCAAAATAGGAAACGTCTTTATATTCAGACTATTTAGCATTGTATGTTGATAGTATTTAACAATAGCATTTGGTCGGGTATATATTTTATTTCTTTAATCTCTTGTAAGAAGAATTGACACTTGTGACGTGTGAAAATCCCACCCTCTCCCCCTCCGATTTGAAATTAAGCGCAGATGGATGGATGGATGGTGCGTGGGTTGTAGTCTTTGTTCAAAAAGAGTGAGTGACCGTTGGTCATTACTCCCTCTCATCGTCCAATTGTAATGATTCATCCCAACCAACCAACAGAACTAGAAAGAAAGAAAGAAATTCACCCCCTCCCCCACCCCCTCAACCAAATCCGTGAGAGAAAATCCAAATTGCCAATTTTATTATGTATTTTTTCTTTATTTCCACGTCCCTAATATTAACTCGGCTAAGAATCCTTAAATCTATTCATTTAATTCTTAGAGATCTATGAAACATGCATTGTATGCATCCATTTTGATGCTGCGGGGTCGGTATAAGCAGTCAAGTGTGAAGCTCTCTCTCCTGTTTAATTTTTTTTTTTTTTTTTTTTTTTTGGATTGGGTGCATAAGGTCCGAAGACCTATAATGACCAATAGTCACATGCAGCCAGGAAGAAAATAAAAACAAAAGGAGAAGCATAAAGGGGAAACTCAACTGCGGGAACTGAGAAGATGCCTGTTGAGGTTAGACTTGAAAGTCTGAAGATTGTAGGTTTTGGGGAAGATAGACGCAGGGAGCTTGTTCCAATCACGGGAGGTCATGGGGACAAAGGAAGAATGAAATTGATTTGTTCTGTTAGTCGTGATCTGAACAGCATAGGGATGCTGGGACGATGCCTCTCTTGTGTTCCGTGAATATGTTGCATTGGGTGGGATAATTGATTTTAATTCGGCAGAGCATTGACCATGGTAATACCTGTAGAAGAGAGATAGTGAAGATACTCTTCTTCTATGATCTAGCGACTGTAGGGATGCAATAAGGGTAGAATCACCTATCAGTCTAATTGCACGCCTCTGTATGGCTTCCAAGGAGGAGAGGCGTCTTTCGACGCCCCTCGCCAAAGGTGGGAACAATATTCAAGACAAGAATTTGAAGGTGTAAACTCCCAATAATTGTTTAAAGTAGATTTTTGTTATATTAAAATTATTTAAACTTTCTACCGAAGGCTCTTATTGAATTATTATAAAGGATAGTATCACAAATATTCTTCCCAATCCACTTTTTTGCCCTCGGGGCTTGGTGTAGAAGTTAGCGTATAACCTCGTACCAAAAGTCCCGGATTCCAACCCCAGACAGTCTCGATGATTTTATTTAAGTCATTTGGATACCATATGGCTTAAATAGAAATGCCTGGACCCCCAATAGATATTATCATATATAACGGTTATCGTTAAAGTCTTATATGGCCTAAGTTGCCGAAAAGACTCTGTGAATGTGTGTGTGAGTGTGAATGAGAAAAAAGTGAGTGTTAAAAAAAAGGGAGAATAAATGGACCAACACTAATGCTCTTGACCTATGACCACAGACACAATTAGTGTGGTGTGCTATCCACCTTTCAATTATAAAAGTAAAAGCAAGTTTTGTAGCGTGCTGTCACCGTGTAGAGTAAATTTTCCAGAAGGGAGTTTTGGCGGATTACGCAACTAGTAATGTATTTAAATTATTAATACTATTTTGATGTATATTTTTTGATGAAGAATATGACGGTTTAATTCATGGTTAATGAGAATGAGTGAAAAATGACGGGAAAATTTAAATCTAGCTTCACAGGAATGCTTGCAGATGGCGTTGACATCGTGTATATAAAAAGGCACGTAATGGACATGACGGTTAGTTCACTTGAGCTGGAGAAAGTGCACAGCAGTTGATAACGGCTGCAGAATAAGCACTCGAAACGTTGTACAGTATTTATATTTTTAATAAATAATTAATAACAAAAATGTGGTCTATAATTAAAAATTTTAATAATAATAATATGGCTGTTTAACTTGATAAGGGTAGCGGATGGCAGCCAGAAAAAAAACAAGAAATGTTCTCAATCATTGATTGCAAGAGACTTAAAACAATACCATCGAATAATACATTCAGTTCTTCAACAATTGAAATTGTATTAGGTCTTTTCTATGCACGATTTCAGTTTTCGTTAAAGTACTAATACGTCCATCTGTATTTTTTTGATTGTCCTGAGGAAGGGCGCGACTGGCGTCCGAAACGTCGACAATCAAAAAAAAGAAAAATCTGATAGAAATTGATTTTATTTTTATCTGATTATATTTTTCCTGCCATCCCATATCCTTATTATGTATATTTTTTTTATCTACCTGTCGGTGTTTATTTTTTTATCACTCGCAGCCTTCCTCGTTTTTCAACCCTCCTTTCGACTGGGGGATTTTTTTCTCTCTCCCCTCCCCCTTTCAAATAACAAGTGGAGGATAAAAAACAGATGCACACCTAATAAATATATTTAACCCTGTACACTTGGGGTCAAAAATCAAAAAAATATTCATCCTTTTCTCTTTTCAATTTTTTTTTGCTGTTTTTTTCCTTCCCCCTTAAAAAGGTCCCTTTTTTCATTCATGATCCCTATTTTTTTGCGCTAATGTTGCGGTCTCTTTTTTTAGCCGAGGTAGGGGAGTGGAGGTTCAATGCACAAAAAGCGAAAGTGGCATAAAAAAAAGGGC
>JAKCPI010019114.1:0-13399 GCA_023213315.1 Euborellia annulipes | reverse complement strand
ATTAATGAAAGATACCGAATATTAAAATGAATATTTTACGTATTTCGATACTCAATGTGTCATCTTCAGAGGTAGACTAATACAATTATTTCTAGTATTTGTATTGACCATTCTACCAATAAATATTCACTAATATATTGAAACATATAACGTTGCGTTTTTTTAATTTAATCTACGTGGTATGTCTTTGTGACTGGAAGTATTATACTGTATAGGCAGAGTAAAAAAAAACTCTGTAGCCTACACCTTTCGAATAATAGGGAACTTTAAGCCTTTTCGGCATCTTAGACTATATAGACTTTTTAACGATACTTAAGCTAATATTGATAATTACTATATACCAGATACATATTGGTATACAAATAATTTATATAGATTTGAGAATTTGTTTCCATTAAATAAAAATAAACATCTTGCACAACCGAGAATCGTACATCGATCTCCTGTGCAGAGGATCATCATTCTAGCTTACTACCACCATTACTCAATATTAATATACTAACAGCACCGCCAGCCCTTCAGCGAGCTTCGCTCCTAGCCGGGGGCCTTTGGCCGCCTGGACTCCCGGCCAGCTGGCTCTCGGCCTCGCCTGCGGCTTCTTAATTATTTTTTTTTTTTTTTATAAACATTCACACTTTTTTCTCATTCACACTCACACTCACACACACATTCACACAGTCTTTTCGGCAACTCAGGCCATATAAGACTTTTTTAAACGACATCCGCATATTGATAAATATTCATATATGGGGTCCAGGTATTCTTATTTAAGCCATTTGGTATCCAAATGGCTTAAATAAAATCATCGGACTGCCTGGGGTCCGAACCCCAGTGACGTTTGGTATATGAGGTTAGCACGCTAACCTCTACGCCATGCCCCGAGGGCGCTTCTTTAATTATGAAAAGAAAATTATTATTCCATTCCAATTCAGTAACTGCTTGAGGATTTGTTTACATTCATGGAATACACAAATGAAAAGAATACATAAATATTTCTCTATACATTTCCTATGGGAGAAATCGTAACTTCCTTAAGAATTAATAACTCAAAAAGTTATATGAATTTCGGAATGAAAACAATTTTTCTGTAATCCCGAGAAGATCCTCTTTATTCATATAAAATTTCATTTCAAAATTCCAATGGAAAGTTGCCTAAAATAGAGCCTGACAGAACAGACAGACGGACATTAGTGAATTATTTATATAGATTATAGATTAATAAATCAACAAAAATATAAATTACTATTACCCCTGGCTTAGATGTAGGAACATCCACACTCTAATAAGAGAAGGAAGAGTTCTGGTAACTCGTAGTCGCTCGCCCTCCAAATGCCAATGTTCCACGTCCGCTGCACCCTTTAGCTCCAATCTCTGAAAGGAGAATCAAATAGAAAAATTTTGCAAATTTAACTTGAGATGTTTATTTTATACCTTAAATCCTTTTCTATTATATTAAAAACCTTTTTGTAATTGAATACTTTTCTTATTGAAATCTCCACACGGGGATAATAAAAATGTTGTTTATTCGTGCATCGCAATCATCCCGAATGTTTTGCTTCTGCGATCCTTTTTTTGGCGCACATCCTGTTGACAGGACATGTTTTCCATTCAAAGTGAGGAGAAAAAAATCCATCTGCTTTTAAGGTCCAAAACATGAGATGACTCCTCCCCACTCACTCTTTTTTTTTTCTTCCTCTCTCTCTCAATCTCGGCAAAAAAATAAAAATGATGCTTGCGTAGGGGTTAAAAATAAATTCTTTTCTTTTTCAAGAGGGTGGTTTTTGGTTTGGCTATTTGTCCGAAAAACGATAGGGTTGCATTGGGCCTTTTTCAGGTAAATTCCTTTTTTTAAAGTAGAGCAAACAATAACCACCACCGATGGTCAAAATTTTTTTTTTCTTCTTCTCCCCAAATGGCTACAGCTGAATTTCCATTCCATTTATTATTTTGTGGCATTTCAATCTTCTTTTTTTTTTTTTTGTCGGAAATTCAAGTGATTCTCAAAAAATCACGTTTGGATTTCAATTAAAGATAATTTTTTTTTTTTTTTTTTTTGTAGAATTGGAAAAGAATTTTGGAAAAATATTTTACTCTCGCGACTTTCTCTTCTTAAAATTAAAAACATAAATTGCCAAACAAGGGCGGATACAAGGGGGGGGGGGGGGATAATTACCCCCCGAGATTAAAAAAAATACTTTTTTTATATAATTAGATATTACTCCATGTACCCGAAAAAAGATATATGGGGGGTGTTGCCGGGAGTCGAACCACGGATCCACCGATTTGCGCTCAGTGTGCCCTTACTTTCTTTTTTTTTAATTTATTTTTAATGTAAAATTTTAAAATTGATTTGTATTAAATACAAATCAAATTTAAACGGACGGAAAAAAATTTCGGTTCCGCTGAAAAAGAGCGAATGTTCTGCGGGCGGCAAAAAATTTTTGTGTCCAGAAAACTATGGTTCCGCGAAAAAAAAGTTTTTTCGCAGAAAAATTTTTGAGATTACCCCCCCCCCCCGATAAACACCTCTGGATCCGCCTTGTTGTTCCATTCCATTTGCCAAAGAATTTATTAAGCCGTTTATTCCACTATCATTTTATTTTGAGATGTTTGGGTTGCAGGCAGTCAAAAAATAAAACCATTATTTCTTTGGTTCGTTGACGGATTCGAGAGCTCATTGCACCCTTCTTACAGGCGCGGGATTAAAAGGGGATGACCGCCCTCTCCCGGAAAAATTGAAAAAGTTTTAAAAACTAAAGAAATTGTGATTTTTTAATCTAATATAATATTTTTACTTTTATTTTAAACTATCAATTTTAAGTCTCAAATTATAAGGGTGCTATTTGAAGGTAATATTTAAAAAATTTTCATCCCCCAGAGAGGCCCGCTAAATTGAATCTTCAACCAACCGCCCCCACCGGGTTCGCATCGCGTCCCACGCGATCGGAATATTGGATCTCACCACAAAAGCCCCCAGGTAACTCTACGAGGGAGAGGTGGATTTAGCTGTGACATCCCCGTCCTGTGTGGAAGGGACGTAAAGAAGGTTTCCCTCCCAGTGATGCATTCTTCGAAAGAAGTTGGTGCTGAGGGTCCCTTCTCAAACTAGGACATCTTCCAGAGCATAGAAGAAGATGGATAAAAGGAACCGGGTGGAACCAGAAATAAGGATTAGTTCACTAGCTGAAAACGAACGAAGGAGGAGGAGTTGGAGATAGGAAATGATTTAACTTCACGAGGTTCCGGTAGAGGTCGGTTGGGTTTGAAGTGTGTGTCTTCGAGCACGTAAGCACCTCGGGCAAATAAACGGGGATCCCGATAGGAATTTCAAATAATAATAATAATAATAATAAAAATGAATGAAAGAACCAAGCGCCATTATGATCGAATTCAAGCAGTCAACAAGATTGGAACTGAGATGCTATGAGAAACTAAATATATGGGTAATATAAATTATACACAAGGTTATTTGTTTCAATTCATTTTATTGACTTAATACGCATTTCGACACTATGTGTGTCATCTTCAGAAATGCGTATTAAGTCAATAAAATGAATTGAAACAAATAACCTTGTGTATAATTTATATTACCTATTTAAATATGTTTCAACTAGTGCCAAGGGTCGCCAGTATCAAATTAATAAACTAAATATATCTCAACACAAATAAAATCTGGTGTGACAGCACCGGACACACCTTTCGATTACCGAAAGTAAGAGCGTTAAGTCAGTAAAATATGAATAAAAAAAAAAAAAAAAAATTGCTTTTCATTTAAATAATCGAAATCAAATTTTATTCAATTGAACTAAACCTAGTACTCTAAAAAGTTGTTTTTTAAGTAGACCCAAAAAATCTCTATTTTTGTTTTATTTTCTGCAATTTTCTGAGTTAACGAACTGCAGTAAAATTGCATCATCCTCTGGAGTTAGCTTTGCTTATAATTTTTTAGAAATTCCATTTCATTTAACCGACGACTTTTCTCGTATCGTTTTTTCTTCCTTCAGGTAAACAATTTGTTGACAAAAAATCCGAACCAGGTGGGGCTGAAGGGTTAAAACTTTCCGTTGCTTATTTTCAAAAATTCAACGAGTAACTTCTGCGGATTCTGATCCCTTTTATGCGATCAAATTCTTTATAATTCGTCCAAATCAATTGTTCGAAAATAAATAATTTACTAAAATATTTTTGCTCGCTTCAGATATTTTTCTATTATTATACTATAGAGAGAGAAAAAAAAACATTTATTATTGGAAAGTCTATAAATACAAATGAGAAAGAAAAAGTGTGAATTATTTATTCATCCCCCCCGCTCTTTTTTTCTTTCTTTCTTTTAAGAGGGTGAAAAAGAGAAAAGAGAGTCCCCAGCTGTGGGGTGCGTGGGTGTGAGCCCCACCCCCACCCCCACACACAGACACACACACTGATAGACAGTTGTTCACCAAATCAATGCTCGTTAGTTACAATTTTGACATTCGTTGGATTACAAAAATAAATCCTCTCCCTACTCTTTTTTTCTCTCTCCCCCTTTAATTCTTCTTCACAATAGACACAAAAAAAATATTTCCAATTAAAAGTTTCAAATCTCTCTATTTTCAAAATCGTTAGGAGAGAAAGTTCTATTATAGTAGAAATAAAGCAATTTTTTGGAATAATAAAACAAGCTGAGCTACAAATACTAGATGAAGTTCACAGTTGGGTTTCGACTCCGTGTCAGACATAACGTTTTGATCCAAGAATAGTTTTTATTATTGTACGTGCATGTTATTGATGCTAAGAACCAATAAAAATATGTATAAACATGAAATTAAATTCCAGTACCGCATAACCTGTAGGCTACTAAATTATGACAATTTTGCTTGCCCTGAGGATGAGTGCGACTAGCACCCGAAACGTTGGCAACTAAATATAAAGCTTTTTATTTCACCTGGCTACTATTCGCGAGGGGAAAAAAATTATAAAACGAGAATCCTACGAGTCAGGCGGTAAAAATAGATTTTTTTTATCGTATTCCGGGATAAAATGGTTTTTACTTAGAAGTCGTGGTACCTAACGTTTATCAATCTATTAAATATGTATAAATTTTGATTTTTCGAAAACTAATTTCTTCCTACTTGTCCAAAAATAATAACCTATTAATGAAAAATAAATGACGTCATTTCGGTGATTGCGTGTCTGTCAGACACACATTCAATCAGTTCTGGTTGCTTTTTCTGTGCTAATAATTTATTACGCCTTAAAAAAAAAAGGTCAAACCCTTCGCAGTTAACATTTATGCATATTTTAGTATGAATTGCTCTTGTCAATTTCAAGGCTGCAAGGGGGCGAAGAAAAATTGGACTCGGTTAAAAAAGAAACCCTTTTTAAGAAGGAAGAAGAGAAGAAATAGTGGGGTTATTTGCGTAGACGTGTAACGGGAAAAAGAGACGAGTAACAAAAGAAAGGAGAGCGAGTGACCTGTAGCAGTTAGGGAACAACAATATAACAGTTACTTTACTTTCAGGTGGCCGAGTCAATAGAAGAGAAATAGCAAGCAAATATCAACGATATTAAAAAAAAAAAACTCTTATTACATTCTCGTAAACTTTGAAAAGTTGTTAAAAAAATTGTCCTTAACCTTATATATTGATAATTTTCGATTTTTTAGTTTAAAAAAAGAAATTGTATCTGAAGATGATAATTTAAGTGTATAATAGATCAATGAAATTTATTATGTGTTTCCAACAATAGAAGATCTCTGAATCCAATAATAGAAGATCTCTGAAATTTGGAATTAAATCCATCAAACAGAATTGATACTTTATTTAAGATGTTTTTGCAAAAATTTTGTAATTTATATTCTTTTTTTACTTTCTCTTACCCATATGTATATGTTAAAATGCATATAAATATAGAGAAAGTATTGGTTTCATGTTAAAAATTAGATGTCTAGATTTTGATGGAAATACACGTTTTGAAGTCCCCTGAATCAAAAAAGTGGTTTTGTGTTCAATTTTAAGAAAGAAGGAATTGAGCTACGAGGTTGAAATTTTATATATGAGTTAGGGAGCTCCCTGGAGCGTGAAAATAAGATTTTAAACAAAATTGGCCAAAAAGTATTAGTACTTTACTGAATTACTTTCCACGAAATTTGCTATAACGATTTTGTTTAAAATTCAAAAATCAATTATTTTTTTGATTCTCTTTAAAATGTATATTCTCATTTTGTCATTGAAATCTTCTGAAGACCACTTTACTCTTGTACTTCATAGGAAAGATAGCAGAAATGGTTGTCATGGTAACAAAATATAAATTTTACACTTGAATTCAAATGTAGGAAGCAAATGTAGCCGCGTCGCCCGCCTTCGGGAGCTTCGCCCCCCTGGACCCCTCTCCAGCAGGCTCGGGCCCGCCTGCGGCGGACTCTCGCCTTTTCTTAAATATGAGAGCTTCCCGTCTAGACAGGGGCTTCGCCCCTGGACCCCCTCCAGCTGGCTCGGGCCCGCCTGCGGCGGACCCTCGCCTTTGCTTCTTGCATATGAAAAAGAAAATTATTATTATTCCATTGCCTGCTTGAGGATTTGTTTACATTCATGGAATACACAAATGAAAAGAATACATAAATATTTCTCTATACATTTCCTATGGGAGAAATCGTAACTTTAAAAATTAATAACTCAAAAAGTTATAGGAATTTCGGGATGAAAATAATTTTCCTGTAATCCCGAGAAGGTCCTGTTTATGCATAAAAAATTTCATTTCAAAATTCCAACGGGCAGTTGCCTAAGTGAGAGCCTAGAGCGTGAGAGACAGACAGACAGATGGACATTAGCGAATTATATAAATAGATATATAGATTTACTGTCGAAAACCAAATATATCTCAACACAAAAAATCTGGTGCGACCAGACACACAAGGTTTTTTATCTTGTAAACGAAATGTAGAATATAATCTTGTTTAAATCGTCAAATATTCATTAGAAAATATCGTAAAAAAATTCGACATCGAGATTGTGATTATTCTCGACGTTTTACTTATATACCGGGTATATGTGTCTGTGATCTCGATTACTTAAAAACGCAAACAGCCAGATATTATATATCGACGTTCTAATTAGCAAAGTGCCTAACTCCATTTTTGCCCCCCCGGGGGGGAGGGGGGGGGAGCGTACCAACCTCATCTAACAAACGACGCGGGGCGGGCCCCCAGGCAGGCCGATGATTTTTTTTAATCAAATAAAATAAAAAACGAATTAAATAAAAAAAAAAAACCCCAACACAATAAATAATATAAAATAAAAAAAAATTGTAAAATTGTTTAATTAGGCAAGAAGAGGAGAAGAAAGGGGGGGGGGGGGGGGGGGGGGGGAGAGAGGAAGAAAAGGGGGGGGGGGTGAAAAAAAAAAAAAAAAAAACCCCCATTTTTGTTTATTTTTCAGAAGAGCCAAAAAACATTTCATTGTTATTGTTAGAGCCACTGTAAAACACTTTTCGAACTGAAAAATTTGAATTACGCTCTTCCCCAGTTCAGGGCATAAGGAGAATGATATTCTTCAACAGAAAATACAAAAAAATGATTTTCCCAAAAAAAGTGGAGTTGGACATTTTTCTACTGAGAGCGTCGATATATACTTCTTAGACCCTATATAATGAGTTTTTGAAACTACTGTATGTTTGTCATATTAATAGGAGGTCATTTAACTAAAAATATACTGTATTAAAGAGAGAAATCCCATATTCATTTTCTACCATTTTGTGCGGGGAATAATATTTTGGAACTTTGGAACAAAAGCTTAGGGAGAAGAATTTGGGGCAATTGGTTAAACAAACAAACAACATACCCAAGTGGAGGCCTCTACCAAATGGCCTGACAAAAAAAACATGCTGTCCATCAAATATTCAATTGCTTTAAAAAAATTAATATTATAAAAAATTATCTAATTTTAAATTAAAAATCTGGAGCAAAGTGTGCCGCAAAAGATTTCAATGACAAAATGAGAATATACATTTTAAAAAGCATATAAAAAAATAGATGATTTATGAATTTTAATCAAATTTTGAGAAAATCGAAAAAAAAAAAACTGAAAAAGTACATAATTAAAGTACTAGTAGTTTTTGGCCGATTTTGATTAAAAGTTTATTTTCACGCCTGAGTGAGGTGCTTAAGTTAAATATAAAATTTCAACCTCCTAACTCAATTCCTCCATGCTTTAAATTGAACACAGACTGTCTGACTGTCTGTGTGTATGTCTGTCAGAGAAAAATGACTCGATGGTCATTCAAAACAGACAGACAGATAGACAGACCATGTTGCGAATTCAGGATTCAGGGGACCTCAAAACGTGTATATCCATCAAAATTTCGACATAAAATTTTTGACTTGAATCCAATACTTTCTCTCTATATATATAAACATATATCAATATGTATATATGTAAGAGAAAGTAAAAACCGTTGCGGAGAAACCTCGGGCGGGTGGCTCCGTGGGACGTCCCCCACTAGCCATCCGCATTCCCTAGACGTCACCCAGTAGCCATCGGTAAACATAAAATATATGTAATAAGTTGAAACCTCTTTAAACCGAAAGGGCAAAATTAAAATTTCGTGGACCTGAGAAGAATGACTCGATGGTCATTCAAAAAAATTGACGAAAGAGAATTAATTATAAGACTTTAATGAAGACTAGCCCGCGACCCGTGGCTCAGAGAAAAGACATTAATTTCTCGTGCCTAGGGTCGCGAGTTCGCTTCCCAGCGAGAAAAATTCCCTTAAATAAATTAAAAAAAAAAAAAAAATGAATACGAAAAATGGAAGTTCTCTGAACTCTTTCTTCTCCCCCTCTCGGATACACTCGTTTCTAAAAACAATTCTATTTTTTTTTTTTTTTTCAACTAAAAATTTGCAATGACCATGAGTGTCAAAATTTCACAATGGCTGAGGAGTTAAAGAAAGTTGAGATTTATGACTCCATTTGACCAGAGTACTAAATAAAGAATTCACTTTTTCAAAGAGTGAATAAATAAAAATAAATCAAAAATATTTTTGCATGATTTCAAGCAAGTGTAACTTGAATTATTAATTGTTGAATTTACGATTTCTCCGATAAGTGATGTAAGAAGAAACTTGCCACGCCCCTTTGACAAAGCGCAAAATCCTGCCAAGTTGGGTGGCGCGGCTAGTATTATATAAATTGATCTGATTGATTAAACTTGTTAAAATTTATTAACACACAACACTTTTTTTCTTTTTATTTTGCGAGCAGATACTCTTCCTGATTACGTCCCCCCAGATCCACCCCCTTTGGGTTCTGAGCGACTCGTTATTGGAGCAGGGCGTTTAGGTCTAAATAAGAAAGTTTTGCAACATGGCATGTAATTATTCCTAATATGTCCAAATAGACTGACTTGAGGGATAAAGTTTCAAAATAGGAAACGTCTTTATATTCAGACTATTTAGCATTGTATGTTGATAGTATTTAACAATAGCATTTGGTCGGGTATATATTTTATTTCTTTAATCTCTTGTAAGAAGAATTGACACTTGTGACGTGTGAAAATCCCACCCTCTCCCCCTCCGATTTGAAATTAAGCGCAGATGGATGGATTGGTGGTGCGTGGGTTGTAGTCTTTGTTCAAAAAGAGTGAGTGACCGTTGGTCATTACTCCCTCTCATCGTCCAATTGTAATGATTCATCCCAACCAACCAACAGAACTAGAAAGAAAGAAATAAATTCACCCCCTCCCCCCCCCCCCCCCACCCCCCCTCAACCAAATCCGTGAGAGAAAATCCAAATTGCCAATTTTATTATGTATTTTTTCTTTATTTCCACGTCCCTAATATTAACTCGGCTAAGAATCCTTAAATCTATTCATTTAATTCTTAGAGATCTATGAAACATGCATTGTATGCATCCATTTTGATGCTGCGGGGTCGGTATAAGCAGTCAAGTGTGAAGCTCTCTCTCCTGTTGAATTTTTTTTTTTTTTTTTTTTTTTTTGGATTGGGTGCATAAGGTCCGAAGACCTATAATGACCAATAGTCACATGCAGCCAGGAAGAAAATAAAAACAAAAGGAGAAGCATAAAGGGGAAACTCAACTGCGGGAACTGAGAAGATGCCTGTTGAGGTTAGACTTGAAAGTCTGAAGATTGTAGGTTTTGGGGAAGATAGACGCAGGGAGCTTGTTCCAATCACGGGAGGTCATGGGGACAAAGGAAGAATGAAATTGATTTGTTCTGTTAGTCGTGATCTGAACAGCATAGGGATGCTGGGAAGATGCCTCTCTTGTGTTCCGTGAATATGTTGCATTGGGTGGGATAATTGATTTTAATTCGGCAGAGCATTGACCATGGTAATACCTGTAGAAGAGAGATAGTGAAGATACTCTTCTTCTATGATCTAGTGACTGTAGGGATGCAGTAAGGGTAGAATCACCTATCAGTCTAATTGCACGCCTCTGTATGGCTTCCAAGGAGGAGAGAGCGTCTTTCGACGCCCCTCGCCAAAGGTGGGAACAATATTCAAGACAAGAATTTGAAGGTGTAAACTCCCAATAATTGTTTAAAGTAGATTTTTGTTATATTAAAATTATTTAAACTTTCTACCGAAGGCTCTTATTGAATTATTATAAAGGATAGTATCACAAATATTCTTCCCAATCCACTTTTTGCCCTCGGGGCTTGGTGTAGAAGTTAGCGTATAACCTCGTATCAGTCTGATGATTTTATTTAAGTCATTTGGATACCATATGGCTTAAATAGAAATGCCTGGACCCCCAATAGATATTATCATATATAACGGTTATCGTTAAAGTCTTATATGGCCTAAGTTGCCGAAAAGACTCTGTGAATGTGTGTGTGAGTGTGAATGAGAAAAAAGTGAGTGTTAAAAAAAAAGGGAGAATAAATGGACCAACACTAATGCTCTTGACCTATGACCACAGACACAATTAGTGTGGTGTGCTATCCACCTTTCAATTATAAAAGTAAAAGCAAGTTTTGTAGCGTGCTGTCGCCGTGTAGAGTAAATTTTCCAGAAGGGAGTTTTGGCGGATTACGCAACTAGTAATGAATTTAAATTATTAATACTATTTTGATGTATATTTTTTGATGAAGAATATGACGGTTTAATTCATGGTTCATGAGAATGAGTGAAAAATGGCGGGAAAATTTAAATCTAGCTTCACAGGAATGCTTGCAGATGGCGTTGACATCGTGTATATAAAAAGGCACGTAATGGACATGACGGTTAGTTCACTTGAGCTGGAGAAAGTGCACAGCAGTTGATAACGGCTGCAGAATAAGCACTCGAAACGTTGTACAGTATTTATATTTTTAATAAATAATTAATAACAAAAATGTCGTCTATAATTAAAAATTTTAATAATAATAATATGGCTGTTTAACTTGATAAGGGTAGCGGATGGCAGCCAGAAAAAAACAAGAAATGTTCTCAATCATTGATTGCAAGAGGCTTAAAACAATACCATCGAATAATACATTCAGTTCTTCAACAATTGAAATTGTATTAGGTCTTTTCTATGCACGATTTCAGTTTTCGTTAAAGTACTAATACGTCCATCTGTATTTTTTTGATTGTCCTGAGGAAGGGCGCGACTGGCGTCCGAAACGTCGACAATCAAAAAAAGAAAAATCTGATAGAAATTGATTTTATTTTTATCTGATTATATTTTTTCCTGCCATCCCATATTCTTATTATGTATATTTTTTTATCTACCTGTCGGTGTTTATTTTTTTATCACTCGCAGCCTTCCTCGTTTTTCAACCCTCCTTTCGACTGGGGGATTTTTTTTTTCTCTCCCCTCCCTTTCAAATAACAAGTGGAGGATAAAAAACAGATGCACACTCACACCTAATAAATATATTTAACCCTGTACACTTGGGGTCAAAAATCAAAAAAATATTCATCCTTTTCTCTTTTCAATTTTTTTGCTGTTTTTTTCCTTCCCCCTCAAAAAAGGTCCCTTTTTTTCATTCATGATCCCTATTTTTTGCGCTAATGTTGCGGTCTCTTTTTTTAGCCGAGGTAGGGGAGTGGAGGTTCAATGCACAAAAAGCGAAAGTGGCATAAAAAAAGGGCCACTTGCTTGGAATGCGGATGCACCAGACATTTTAAGGGGAGATTTACTTCTAGTTCTTGGAAATTTATTCATTTTCATTATATGTATCAAAAGAAATGGACGGGGCATTATGTGTGCAAATTATTTTCAAAGAGTATTAGTACAAGATGAAAGAATTTTTATAAAAACTCATAAGTGATTGTTCAAATTTTTTCAGGTTGACCTGGAGGTAGAAACAAGTTTTTATTAAGTATTTTCGGCATTTTCGGCCATATATAATTTAACGATACTCATATTATTTAATACACTATTTATTAAAAGGTCCAGGCTCATATTGAGAAAATTAGGTTCTAAAACGTCTCTCTCTCTCTCTCTCTCTCACATTTTGCTGTTCTTTGTTTATCGAAATAATAATTAAACGGAGTAATATGAAAAATTTGCCTAAGTGTGTCTTATATATTCCAAAGATTTTTACTTTCTCTTACCTATATATATGTTAATATATATAGAGAGCAAAGTATTGGTTTCTTTATCAAAAATTCGATCCCCCCTTTTGACGGATATACACCTGTTTTATTTTTTAAAGTCGCCATCAGTCCAAAAAAGAGGTTTCCGCGACCATGGTCGGTCTGACTGCGTGTCTGTGAACAAAACATATCTCCAGAACCAAAAGAGCTGGGAATTTGAAATTTGATATTTAATTTAGACACCCCTTGGCACGTGAGAGGGGACGAAGCTTTTGAACAAAATCGGCCAAGAGAGTACTAGGTACTTTACTGATGTACTTTTTCAGATTTTTCGGGATTTTCTCATAATTAGCTTTAACGATTTTGATTAAAATTCAAGGATCAATTATTTTTAAATATTCTTTAAAAGTATATTCTCGTTTTGCCCTCGAAATTGTTTGAAGCACACTTTACTCTTGGAGGCTTCATAAGGAAGAGGAGAAATGATTGCCATGGTAACAAAATATAAATATTTTCCCATGTGTATAAATTATACATCTTGAATTCTAAAATGCCGGCGGCGGAAACTAAATATACTCGACACAAAAAAAATCTGGTGTGGCAAGCACAGAACACAACTTTCTATTACCGAGGTAAGAAAGTTGTGTACTAATACACCGTCTGGGAATTTCTTAATTAGCAAAGCCATTGGAGGATCTATTTTTACTATAATACAAACAATGAGTAGACGTTTTGATTTTATTAGAGAATTGTAATTTTGAAAAAATCAACGATTGAATTTAAATCACCTCATGTACTGAACTAAGTCGATTTCGTCTCTTAGAAAATGTCATCAGCACCCAGATGCCCATTAATATAGTATTTGATTTTACTTTCT
>JAKCPI010019113.1:0-22614 GCA_023213315.1 Euborellia annulipes | reverse complement strand
CTACAGATCGTTATGTATTTTGGGAATCCAAAAATGCCATGGATATTAAGCAAGTTCTCTTAAATACAAGGGCGTTGGCTCGTAATAATTATTGCCCTTTATATATTAATAGACAAACTTAATAAATTTTTAAACAAGACTATCATGCAGGAATGGTCCAAACAATTAACAGATGACAGAACCTATAGAGAGAAGGTCCTCTCACCCCATTTCCACCAAATAGGTATTAAAATGAAAAAAAGAATACTTTTTTATTTGCTTTATCTCTGTTGGATTTAAGTGCTTGATTCTAATGCTACTGAAGATTAGACCGATAGGAATTAAAGCAATCATTTGAATCTTCAAGTGCTTATTTCTCTTTGGATACAACGAATTTATAAAGGTAATAGATAAAAAAATCAAGAGTGAAGTATCTGATGCTATTTATGATTCCAGCATTAATGAAAGTGTCTATTTTTAAAAGCTTATGAAGAACAAAGTCTTTTCAATGGAAAAATAGAAAATGATGCATTGCCTAGCTTAATTTCCGACTATTGTTGGATAGGGAAGTTTGTATCTGATTATAGCAAGATTAGACCCACTACAAATCAGGAAGATTTAAAGACGCTTAAATGGCTGGAAGATAAGCGTATTAAATGGAAGGCTATCATTCAAAAGAATTATGCTGATCCAAGATTTGGTAGCTTGAAAGATTACTGTCCTTACTAACAGGTACTGCTTACATAATTTACTTCAAAGTTATGAGTAATCTAATTTTAGAAATGATCTAAAATTAGATCAATGACAAATAATACCATCTTAATATAAGGGAGTAGGTGAATTATGAAATTTAAATTTTTAATTCTAATATTAATACCAATGGTATCGATAGGATGTTCTGCTAATGAAATAACAAAAAAAGACATTCAAAAATACGTAGAAACAAGTGATGTATTTATCAATATTGATACACCTATTTATAGGTTAGCTGACACGACTAAGAAAAATGCGATGGCTGACGCAATTTATAAATCATCATTAGCTAAGCTTTATTTTTTAGAAAGTTATGAGAAAGAGCTATTCCCTATTTACAATCTGGAAGACAGATGATGTCTGAAAACTTCTTTGGCTATTGTTGGATGGGAAAATTCATCAATGATTATAAATCCTTTGCCCCCAAGCCTTCTTTAGTAGATGTTGAAACATTGCAATGGCTGGATAAAAAGCGCGCTATATGGGCTCAGCATATTAGTAAAAAATTTGGGAATGATACGTCTGTTAAAAATTACTGTCCCTACTAATATTTAATCCCAAGATATGATGAATAGAATAATATGATTTTTAGACAATTAACTCTCTTTGCTTTACTACCTTTTATTACTCTGGGTTGTTCTGCAAATAAGTCAGAAGTGGACTTTGTACAAAAATATATTGAAACAAGTGAAGTGTTTATTAGCTACGATATTCCAGTATATCGAGCTGCTGATGTAACCAAAGAAAATGTGGTTTCTGATGCAATATATAAATCCTCATTAGCAAAACTGTTTTCAATGTATGCGTATGAACAACAATTTCCTGAAAAGTATGTTGTAGAAGACCATACGGATCCTAAGAATTTTTTGGTTATTGTTGGATGGGGAAATTTGTGACAGATTACAAACCATTTGCTCCAAAACCCTCTTTAGCTGATATTGAAGCATTGCAGTGGCTAGATAAAAAGCGTGCTATATGGAGCCAGCATATTAGTAAAAATTTTGGCAAAAATACATCCGTTAAAAATTACTGTCCTTACTAACAGGTACAGCCGATATATTTATTTTAAAGTTATGAGTAATATAGTCTTAAAAATGTTGCAAAAATAGGTTGATAAAAATAATGGTAAATCAATCTGATTTAAGCTAATTAGCGACTTAATTAGTTTGTTGGAGTGTAGTGTTTTATCGAATTGAGAGGATATTTTTAGTCATTGGATGAATTACACACTCCATTCAAAAATAGATTATACAATCACCACCTCGAAAAATCGCATGCCTAATTAATTAAGCATGTGATTATGATCGATCAATAAAGCCTTTGAAAACTAAGCTTTAAAAGCTAAAAGTTTAAAATTAAGATTTATAAGGTTTAGCACGGCGCAGTTGATGCAATACTGAAACCAATAAATCAATTTCCTCAGTGGTATTATAAAACGCAAGAGAAGGGCGTACCGTACGTTCAACACCGAAACGGCGTAAGATCGGTTGAGCACAATGATGCCCAGTACGCACGGCGATACCATATTGGTTGAGTACTTTCCCGACCTCTTCCGTTTCATAGCCTGCCAGTGTAAAAGACATCACACTGGCTTTATTTAATGCAGTACCAATCAGGCGTAGTCCAGAAACGCTTTGTAGTGCATGTTGACCATATTCAAGCAAGTCATGTTCATAACGTGCAATGTTATGGATTCCAATACTTTCTACGTATTCTAAAGCAGCACCTAAGCCAACAGCATCTGCAATATTCCCCGTACCTGCTTCAAATTTATTTGGTGCAGGTTGATAGACCACATTCTCAAACGTCACATCCTGAATCATATTCCCGCCGCCTTCCCATACAGGCATGCTATCAAGTAATTCAGACTTGGCATAGACAGCGCCAATACCTGTTGGGCCAAAAACTTTATGCCCAGAAAACACAAAGAAATCGGCATCTAAGGCAGTAACATTGGTGGGCATGTGCGAAACAGACTGAGCACCATCAATCAAAACTCGCACACCTGCTGCATGCGCCAATGCAATAATTTCTTGAGTAGGCGTTACAGTACCCAAGGCATTAGAAACCTGTGTAATTGAAACCAGCTTGGTTCTAGGATTGAGCAATTTTACAAACTCTTCAATCTGAATCTGACCAGTATCATCTACAGGAATTACACGGAGTTTTGCTCCAGTTTCTTTACTGAGTTGGTACCAAGGCACAATATTGGCATGATGCTCAAGATGGGACACAATAATTTCGTCTCCCGCTTGAATATTCTGTTTACCCCACGATTTTGCGATTAAGTTAATGCCTTCTGTTGTACCTCGAACAAAGACGATATTTTTTGCTGAAGCGGCCCCAATAAAGCGAGCCACAACATCACGTGCATGCTCATAAGCATCACTGGCCCGTGCTGCAAGTTCATGTGCTGCACGGTGAATATTCGAATTTTCATGTTGATAGAAATATGAAATTCGATCGATGACCGCCTGAGGTTTATGGGTGGTGGCTGCATTATCCAACCAAACCAATTGCTTACCATTTACACGTTCTTGTAGGATGGGAAAATCCCGACGGATTTGCAAAATATCAATGGGTTGATAGTTCTGAGCATTCGCTGGTATTTGCACATCTGAATGCGGACGAGCAGTTTCAATGGTAGGTGATTGAAGAAAATAATAACCAGATGCTGCGGTTGCAGGTTTGTCGTTACGATCTTGTAATACACTTTTTAATTGCTGGTCATCAGTCACATGATAATCATCAAAAGCATATGGATTTTTAAGCACATCAGTTTGAGCAGTATTGGTATTTACTGTTTGGGCACTGGCAACTTCAGGGTGAGGCAGATCCAAGAAGTAATAACTCGATTGCGCTTGATGTGGCGCAATCGTTGTTAGGTTTGATGGTGCAGTGTGTTGTGTGATTGGTGTAGGATTCAAAGACAAATCTAGCTTTTGTCCGACCGCAAGTGGATCAGGAGTATTTGCACCCCCAACAATGGGCGAGGAAGATAGAATTCTACGCTCAGGATGGTCGGCGGTCGGTTCTACATAGTGATGTGTAGAATCTGGATTTAAATTTGCCTGTTGCACAATGGCAGGTATACGCCCAGACAAAGCAGTAATTGGGTCTTTAGGCTGTGGTTGATGACTAATACCTTGAGATCGTTGATCGGGTAGATCAAAGTTAAAACCTTGTGGGTTTTGTTTGGGTAAAGCCGAAAAAAATTCAGCAGCCAATTGTGCAAGGACAGATTCACTGATGGGTGCATCAGCAATATGATCAGAAGAAATATCTGGAGTAGATTGATTACTTGTAAGTTGTTGGATAGTCATGGTACTTGTCTACCTCCACATCTTCGAGCACAGCGAGTGCATCATCTGTCAACACAGCAAGAGAACAATATAAGGAGATTAAGTAAGAGGCGATTGCATTACGATTGATGCCCATAAAGCGTACAGATAGGCCTGGTGCCTGTTCACCTGCAAGACCGGGTTGAAATAAGCCAACAACACCTTGACGCTTTTCACCAACGCGTAACAGGATGATTTTAGTTTTGCCGTCTTCAACTGGAATTTTATTTGAAGGAATCAGTGGAATACCGCGCCAAGTGATGAACTGTGAACCAAATAGGCTTACGGTTGGTGGTGGAACACCACGACGGGTACATTCACGTCCAAATGCCGCAATCGCATCGGGATGTGCTAAGAAGAAGCCCGGTTCTTTCCAAACTTTGCGCAATAAATCATCAAAATCATCTGGTGTAGGTGCACCCGTCAAAGTGGAAATACGTTGCTCATCTGCAACACTTGCCAACAAGCCATATTCAGGATTATTGATCAATTCACTTTCTTGACGTTCTTTAATGGTCTCGATGGTTAAGCGTAACTGTTCTTTGATTTGATCATGAGGACTACTATATAAGTCAGAAACACGGGTATGAATATCCAGAACTAGTGGAAACACCATTTAAAAAATATTCACGTGGATTAACTTCATAATCGACAAAAGTTTGTGGAAGTGTTGCTTCATCACGTTGTGTACACGCCACCTGAATGTCATCGGTATTGCTGACTTTGTTGACACGGTAAATACCCGCTTCAACAGGGGTCCATTGCAATAAATGTGTTAGCCAACGTGGTGTAATGGTGGAGAGTTGCGGTACTGTTTTTGTCGCATTGGCAAGTTGACGAGCTGCTTGATCATTCAATGCTTGGCGTGTGACTTCTTGGTTCTTAGCCATGTTTTAATCCTTGGTGGTATTGGAAATTAATTATTGATTACTGGTTTGATTTAAAAATGCTGTTGTTATCTTCTCCAATAAAGTAAAAATTTTGCTCTTGGGGTTTAATTGCGCTGTATATTTATTGGATTAATTTGAGGTTTATTGCGTGCGTTTTATTGCCATTTTCGAGGATTGATAAAAATCATAAGGGGAATAAAGCGAAAGCCTTATTCCTGACGCCAAGGTAAGTTGTGGAAACGCCATCCATTGAAAGAACCACGATGATCATTTTCATCAAGGTCGCCTTCAAAGCCTTGTTCGATATTGTAAATATTTTCAAAACCCGCATTAAAAGCCACATTTGCAGCAGCAGCGGAACGTTTACCACTGCGACAAAGCAGAAGAATAACCTTGTCTTTTCCAATTTTAGTTTCAAGTTCTTTGGCAAAGCGTGGATTGCGGTTTAGTGCAGTTCCTGTTGCCCAAGGAATATGAATGGTATCTTCTACATAACCCACAAATTTACGTTCTTCGTTGGTGCGTACGTCGACAATCACCACATGTCCTGCTTTAAACAAAGCCCATGCTTCATGAGGTAAAATCGTTCCAGTAAATTCTAGATAATGATCTTCAACACGTTGTTTTGCTTGTTCAAAGATATTTTCAATTTGAGCCGTTGTTAATTCGGTAAAGTGTTGCTGATTTAAACTCGTCATTTCAATTGCCTTTCTTGAGACTTAAATCACGTCTAAGTCATCATGTATCAGATGTATTGATAACAACTATAATGATTTTATATATTCAATAAATTAATAAAAATTGAATTGCTTATTCTTATTTTGAAATAAGGTTTAAATGATTTTTAAAGATATCTTTATACGAAGAATGTTTATCTACAAGATTGCTAATAAAATAGTATCAAGGGTCTGCTAGCATTTCATATTATAGTTTGCGTTGTAAGTTAAAATGAGCACGAGGCGTATATGTCGTAACGCATGGGATAAGGAGAATAGCCAGCTTATTTCTGCGTTTTATAATGTAGGCTGAGATAATTTTAACGATAACCGAGAGTAAGAACAAAGCACTGCTTTGTTTGCAGTCTAAAGCGTAGTTGAGAGACTAGAGTGTTTTTTGCCACTACTTCGTTACGAACTACTCATTTAGATGACTAAATTTCGTATTTCGTGCCTCGGATCGCCTAAAAAATACTCGTCGTCGCAAACATAAACGAATTGCCAACAGACCCTGTTCATTCAAAGTGAATAATAAAATTTCATGTTAAGCGCATGGATTGTGAAAAGTCATTTCAGTAGGTAAATATATGACCCAATGGAATATCCCCAATATTGTGGATGAGCTACAACAAGCTCGAAATGAATGGCGTACTCAACGTAAAAGCTTAAAAGACTTTGGCGGTAGGGAATTACCTTCAAAAGATGAAATTAAGAAAATCATGAATGATCTGTGTGGCATCTTGTTCCCTATGCGACTTGGGCCACCTGACCTACGCCAACAAAGCGAAAATTTTTATATTGCACATGCACTTGAGAAAACTCTGCACTCATTATTGGAGCAAGTCAAACTTAATCTAACCTATGATTATAAATATAAAAAGCACAACGAAAATGCCGATGTGATTGAGGTATTGGCACAAAGTATCGTCAGTGAATTTGCGCAAAAATTACCAGATCTACGCCGTATTTTAGATACAGATGTGATTGCGGCCTATGATGGTGATCCAGCAGCGCGAAGTGTCGATGAGGTTTTATTGTGTTATCCGGGTATTTTGGCAATTATTTACCATCGTATTGCACATGAGTTTTATAAAAAAGACTTGTCACTGTTGGCACGTTTAATTGCTGAGATTGCACATTCAAAAACTGGCATTGATATACATCCCAGGCGCACAAGTCGATCAAGGTTTCTTTATTGATCATGGTACAGGTGTGGTGATTGGTGAAACCTGTATTATTGGTAAAAATGTGCGGATTTACCAAGCCGTAACGCTTGGCGCCAAACGTTTTGAAATTGATGATTCTGGGCGCTTACAGAAAGAATATGCACGTCACCCAATCGTAGAAGACAATGTAGTGATCTATGCAGGTGCAACTATTCTTGGGCGTATTACCATTGGTCAGGGCGCTGTAATTGGTGGAAATGTATGGATTACCCAAAGTGTCGCAGCAAATAGTGCAGTTTCTCAAAGTTCTGCAACCAAGTCAGAAGTGTAAGTGTATTGAATAGCTTAATGAGTAGCTTAGCTTAAAATTTTTATTAGGTTAAAATGCTTCATTAAGAAAGTGGAATGATGTAGTAAGTCTGATCAACCGAGATGATCAGTTTATTTCTGACTTTGATATATCCAAGCAGTGTCAATGGGCAGCTTAAATTGTTTATTTTGCCCATGCTGTTTGATTTCAAATACGTCATAGCCAATAGGCGTAAACCAGAATATATAATGATTTCCTGAACCTTGCACATCATCAATACTTTGATATTTTAGATATTTGGCATTTACAGTGGATAACTCCACTGGCTTTTTGCATTCAGGCAGTCCTATCTCATCTTCCAACTGTGGCAGAAATTTGCGAAAAATCGCGACTATAGAGATAACTTTGAGGTGTTTTTAAGAGCTGTGTTTCGGGATCAAGCAATTAAATAACATTCTGCTTGGTGTTGTTGTAGGTAAAGCTTTAACTGTTGAATGAGTTTTAAATTAAAAGGTTCGGCAGGTTGAGCACGGTAATCATCTGGTGAAAAATCACGCTTTGGCTCTTCAGGCCTGTCTCTAAAAATATCTTTGAAATTTTCGATTACAGATTGCTGCTGTTGTTTAAGTTCTTTTTGAGCTTCTGCGGCTGCTTTGGCTGAAACATATTGAGGATCAAAATAAACCGTTGTGCCATATTCTAAGACTTTCTTTTGATAGGTCTTTTCTTGCACCATTTGCTCTAAAATTGTCTGAGCAAATGCGGTATAGGAAAATGAAGTCAAGGCCGTTGAATTTTGTGTCTGTGCATTGAACAAATAAGCTTGCATTGGATCATTCACACCAGATTGAAAGGTTTTTATAGTGATGAGAAAGTGACTGTGATTTAAGCGTGACAATTTTATCGATCAATTGATTTGTTTGTGCAGCAATGAAATGAGGCTGAATCTGTTGATCATGATTTAGATCATAAGTACATATTTTAAAATTCTTTACAGGATTTTGTTTTACATGACTTTCAGGGCAACTGTAGACAATAAAATTTTCATTGATGGCTTTTCTATTCATATCATCAGACGTTTTAAACCATGTGAATTCTATGCCTGATATATTCGGTGTTAATTGCTGGATATGTTGGTGCGGAAATTCTTCACTATTTGGCGCTTTGTAGCCACAGGCATACAGTGCAGATACTGCAATTAATACAGATAATGATTTACCGAAAGTCAACATTGTTCTTATACTAAAATCTCTCAATACTCCTTACTCTAAAAGCATATCGTTGAAAATACAAACGCTTAAAAAACTAATCCTCTATATTTTTCCATCAGCTTACTTGAAAAATAACGTTTCAGCACAGATATTAATACTGAAATCTATTCCAAGTGTTTTGGTAAGCTTTTTGAAAAATATATAAATTAATTCATTATTGCTATTGAAATCGAAAAAAACGTTCCCATTTATTATTCAAGTACAAAATTTGTTGTGAGGAATAACAAGAATGCGATTTGAAAAATTTACGAACCGCCTGCAGCAAGCCTTATCTGATGCACAATCTCAGGCAATGGGTAATGATAATACCGCAATTGAGGGTATTCATATTCTTTCCGTTTTATTGGAAGAACCATCCAATCTAAGTCTGTTGCAACAGTCAGGCGCCAATCTACCTGAGTTAAAAACAAAACTGCAAAAAGCCTTAACAGATGCGCCAAAAATTGGAACACCGACTGGGGATATCAATTTAAATCCAGAAGCTGTGCGTGCGCTTAATTTGGCAGATAGTTTTGCTCAAAAAGCAGGAGATGAATTTTTATCTACGGACTGGGTGATCTTGGCACTTGCTGAAACAGGTGCAACCAAAACATTGTTAACCAGTGTAGGTGTAACAACCGACAAACTACGCAAAGCAATTGAAAATATTCGAGGTGGCGAACAAGTTATGGCAAATAACCATGAAGATCAGCGAGATTCACTCAATAAATATACCGTAGATCTTAACGGCACGTGCTGCGGAAGGCAAACTCGATCCTGTAATTGGTCGTGATGAAGAAATTCGTCGTACCATTCAAGTGCTGTCACGTCGAACTAAAAATAATCCTGTATTGATTGGTGAACCGGGTGTAGGTAAAACAGCGATTGTTGAAGGTCTTGGCACAGCGTATTATCAATGGTGAGGTACCTGAAGGCTTAAAAGGTAAACGTGTTTTATCGTTAGATTTAGGCTCGTTGCTGGCTGGTGCAAAATACCGTGGTGAGTTTGAAGAACGTTTAAAAGCAGTACTCAAAGATCTAGCTAAATTTGATGGTGAGATCATCCTGTTTATTGATGAGCTACATACGCTTGTCGGTGCGGGTAAAGGTGATGGTGCGATGGATGCAGGTAATATGTTAAAACCTGCATTGGCACGTGGTGAATTACGTTGTGTGGGTGCAACAACTCTGGATGAGTATCGTCAATTTATTGAAAAAGATGCAGCTTTGGAACGTCGTTTCCAAAAAGTTCTGGTGGATGAACCAAGTGTTGAAGACACCATTGCAATTTTACGTGGTCTAAAAGACAAATATGCAACGCATCATGGTGTGCAAATTCTCGATTCTGCCATTATAGCTGCTGCGAAAATGTCACATCGCTATATTACAGACCGTCAATTGCCAGATAAGGCGATTGATTTGATTGATGAAGCAGCATCACGTATCAAAATGGAAATTGACTCAAAACCTGAGCCACTTGACCGTTTAGACCGCCGTTTAATCCAATTAAAAATGCAATTGGAAGCGGTGAAAAAAGATGCAGATTCAGTCAGTAAAGCTGAAGTTGAGCATTTGGAAAAACAAATTGCAGATGTTGAAAAAGAATATAGTGATTTGGAAGAAATTTGGATTGCAGAAAAGCGTCTAGTCGATGGTACAAATCAGGCGCAAATCGAACTTGATAAAGCACGTACTGCATTTGAAAAAGCGCAACGTGAAGGTGATTTGGCAGAAGCAAGTCGTTTGCAATATGGCGTGATTCCAGAGTTGCAAAAACGTTTGAATGAAGAAGAGGTTGCGGAAGTCAATGAAGAGCCGAAACTGATTCGTACCAAAGTGACTGAAAATGAAATTGCAGAAGTGGTCAGTGCTGCAACCGGTATTCCTGTGTCAAAAATGCTACAAGGTGAGCGTGAGAAATTGCTTCATATGGAAGATTTCTTACATAACCGTGTGGTTGGGCAAGATGAAGCTGTGGTTGCTGTCTCAAATGCAGTTCGTCGTTCACGTGCAGGCTTATCTGATCCTAATCGTCCAAGTGGTTCGTTCTTATTCCTTGGACCAACAGGGGTGGGTAAAACTGAGTTAACCAAGGCTTTAGGTAACTTCTTATTTGACAGTGATGATGCAATTATTCGTATCGACATGTCAGAGTTTATGGAAAAGCATTCGGTGAGCCGCTTGGTGGGTGCGCCTCCGGGTTATGTGGGTTATGAAGAAGGTGGTGTTTTAACTGAAGCAGTACGCCGCAAACCGTACAGTGTGGTGTTATTTGATGAAGTTGAAAAAGCCCATCCAGATGTATTCAACATCTTATTGCAAGTGTTGGATGATGGTCGATTAACTGACTCACAAGGCCGCGTGATTGACTTTAAAAATACCGTGATTGTGATGACATCGAACTTAGGTTCAAGTGATGTACGTGAACTCGGTGAAGGTGCGAGTGATGAAGATGTTCGTTTAACGGTGATGAATGCCGTATCACAACATTTCCGTCCTGAGTTTATTAACCGTATCGATGAATTGGTGGTGTTCCACTCGTTGAAAAAATCACAAATTCGTGGCATTGCGGATATTCAATTGGATCGTTTACGTTCACGTTTATCTGAACGCGACATTGGATTGAAAGTCGATGATCAGGCCTTTGATATTCTGATTGATGCTGGTTTTGATCCTGTATATGGTGCGCGTCCACTTAAACGTGCAATTCAACAACAGGTTGAAAATCCATTGGCTCAGCAAATCCTTGCCGGTCAATTTACAGCAGGTGATACCATCTTAATCAGTGCTGAAAATGGTCAACTTGATTTTGGTAAATTAAAATTAAGTTAATTTACCCAACAGTATAACCGAAGCCAACTACCGCAAGGTGGTTGGCTTTTTTTATTGGATACGCATTTATATTTTTGCGTGTTATTAGTATGTCTGGCATTCAAGCTTAGGACTTTTAGCGTTCTGCATAAGTGTAAGCATTGGTGCAAGGGGAAGTAATATTGATGGATAGCACTTGTGAAGGGTAATTGAGGTTGATTGAGCAGCAGGATGCCACATTAATAATTTCCGCATTATAGGGAAAACACTACATATCACAGAATTGATACAAAGGTTTAAAGCCTGTTTAACTCCCCCAATCAAGCATCCAGAGCTATAGGGATGTATAGATCTATAAACCATCTAAAAGAAGCAATCGGCATAGCCTTGGCTTTTTATCGTATTATTTTAATCATCAGATATTTATGCGTGTTTATTTAGGTTTTACCTATTATCGGGTTTTTTCATGAATTTATTGAAAAAACGGTCAAAAATTGATAGTTTTTCAATGAGGAATAATAAGAAAAGGAAAAGTTGATCATGAGGATCAAAGATAAGGACAAATCTGATTATTTAAAAATACTCGGTTTTCTCTTGATGGCATTTAGTTCGATAGAGGCATTGGCAGATAAATTAGATGATCAAGATCTTGCAGAGCAATCTGTAGGTGTGGTTAAACTGTCACCCATTATTATTAAAGCTGTAAAGGAAAATGCACAACAACCTGTAGAAGAGCAAAATAACCTGCATAAACAAGTTGCTCAGGAAAGGTCAGACGATGCTAAAAAAGATGAAATTTATTCTACTGTATTAACTGATTTCGAGTGGCAGAAAAAAGATCCAGATCCAAATCAACCTGGGGATAAATATTTAAAACCACTTGAAAAATATAGAATAATTGAGGTTGGTTATAATCCATATCAACGCCATGATGTCAGAATTACAACCCAAGATCGTGTCACACTTTATATAGGACATGAAATTGACCCCGTGGCTTATAAATAAGCCCGAGGTCTAACATGATTAAACAGGGAAGTGTTTAATTTTCCATGCTCTATGGATTTTTTGATTACGTTTGAAATCTAAGCCAATTGTTTCATTGGTGATCTCTTGTACATCAAACATTGCATCGATTTCTTCATCCATCTCAAAACCACGATAGTTATTTGAGAAATACAACGTTCCCTCTGTGGTTAGACGATTCATTGCACGTTTAAGTAAAGAAATATGGTCACGTTGCACGTCAAAAGTACCGTAGAATTTCTTTGAATTTGAGAAGGTTGGTGGGTCAATAAAAATCATGTCATATTGTTCATGACCTTCTTTTAACCATTCAAAACAATCACTTGAGAAGAATTGATGCTGTTCATCTGGATGATCAACCGTTAAGCCATTCAAGACAAAGTTTTCTTTAGACCAATTTAGATAAGTATTGGATAAGTCAACACTTGTCGTACTTGCAGCACCACCTAAAGCAGCGTGTAGACTTGCTGTAGAGGTATAGCTATACAGGTTCAGGAAATGTTTTCCTTTGGCTTCAGCTGCAATACGTAGACGCATTTGACGGTGATCTAGGAATAATCCAGTATCCAAATAATCAGTCAAGTTGATTAAAATTTTGGCTTTACCTTCTTGTACGATAAAACGTTTAGATGCAGTACTTTGTTTTGCGTACTGAGTTTTACCTTCTTGACGGGCACGGGTTTTGATAAAGATCGCATCACGACCTAAACCTGTCACGGCACGGATTGAAGCCAAAGCAAGGTTAAAGCGTTTTTTGGCTTTTTCAGGGTCAATGGTTTTTGGTGGTGCGTATTCTTGAACATGTAAACGATCACCATACAAATCTACAGCGACATTAAAGTCTGGTAAATCTGCATCATAGAGACGTAAACAATAAATATCTTCTTTTACAGCCCATTTTTTCAAAGCTTGCATATTTTTTTGCAAACGATTGGTAAAGTCTTCTGCACCTTCAATTTTTTCAAATTGTTGAGGTTGCCAATCTGCAAGGAAAGGTTTAACCACAGCTGCTGGCTTAATATCACCAAAACGAATATAAATTGGCAATTTACCATTCATTAAACGTAAGATTTGTGGATTGTTAAATGCCAATACATCAGCTTGTTCAACAGCTGCTGCGATAACGGCAGCATGCTGATTCGGGAAATTCTTTTGTAGAAGTGCTGACAGACCCAGATATAAAGCTCGGTTAGAGGCTTTTTCCCCTAAACGCTCACCATAGGGTGGGTTGGTGACTATAAATGAAGTTTTGCCTTCTGCTTGGAAATCAGGCCAATCTGCTAAAGTACGCTCTTCAATTTGAATTTGATCCAGTTGTTGCTCAAATCCAGCAGCAATAATATTTTGTTTGGTTGCTTTTACTGCTTCCCAATCTGCATCATAGGCATAGAATTTAGGTAAAGGTTGTTCTAGGGCAACTTTATGACGTTCAGCTGCTTCAGCTTTAATCGACATCCATAACTCATGATCATGTCCATTCCAGCCATTAAAGCCGAAACGGCGCACTAAACCAGGTGCACGATCAGTCAGGATCATCAATGATTCAATAATAAAGGTTCCTGAACCACACATTGGGTCAAGAATAATTTCTGGATTGCGTTGTTTAAGCTGTGCTTTTTGTAGGATAGCGGCGGCTAGGTTTTCTTTAATCGGCGCATCTGTCATAAAACGACGATAGCCACGCTTATGTAAAGAATCTCCAGATAAATCTAAACAATAGGTGTGTTCAGTTTTTCCAGCAAGCACATACAGGGTAATTTCAGGCTGTTTAATGTCGATACTTGGACGTTTACCTACAGCTTCCATGAAAGAATCAACCACACCATCTTTAACACGTAAAGTCGCAAACTGTGTATTGACTTTAATATCACGTTCTACGTGAAGACGAATTGCGAAAGTACTTTGTGGTGCAAAAATAAGTGACCAATCAAAATTGATCGCACCTTCATAAAGTTCTTCTGCAACGTCACGTGCGTCATGGGTAAATTCAAGCTCATGAACATGGATCGGTGTCAGTACACGAGAAGCCAAACGTGACCACATACAAACACGGTATGCATCTTCGAGTTTGCCTTTAAAGATTAAACGTCCAGGAAATTTTTCAATATCTTGAATCCCTAAACCTTGAATTTCTTCTTGCAGTAAGGTTTCTAGTCCATCTGCACAGGTAACCCAATATGTAGAAAGACGTGGTTTCGAATTCATGAATATTTCCAAAGACATTAAAAAAGCAATCGCGTATTTTAGCGTATTTTGATGACGAAAACTTATAGAATGGCCTTTTAAGTCCGAAATTTTATAAAAAGTACTAAATTCAGTTAAAAATTCGGTTTTTTTGCTTGAAATATATTCAAATATCAATATGTAGATAAGATCAAATAACGAATTTAAAAAATGCTCAGTCTTATTGTTTCAATGTTTATTTTTTCGCTATCTATGTCGATTTCACCGGGACCTGTGAATTTGACCATTTTAACCAGCAGTATGAATTATGGTGTAAAAGCAACTTTTGCATTTATTTCAGGGGCGACCATTGGTTTTACCTTGTTATTGGCATCAGTCTGTTTTGGTTTGTATCAAATGATTGTGATCTATCCTGTACTTCTTGATGTGATCACGATTTTAGGTACAGTTTTATTGTTGTGGATTGGACTCAATATTTTACGTGCAAAAGGGACCGTGATCTCAAGTCAATCCCAAGATGAAGTAAAAATACCGACCTTTATACAGGGTGCGTTGATGCAATGGCTAAATCCCAAAGCATGGATTGCCGCAGTGGCAGGTACAGGGCTATTTTCAACGGGGCATATCCATGCTGTTTTATTGGTTTTTGTAGCGATTTATTTTGTCGTCTGTTATCTATCTTTAGTACTGTGGGGGATTGCTGGTGAAAAGTTAGCAAGCTTTTTAAATACAGGAAATCGGGCGCGTCTTTTTAATATCGTGATGGGATTGTTATTAATTTTGATTTCATTGGAAATGTGTTGGCGCTATTTTTATCATTAAAATTTGATTTAACTTTCTTACATTTAATGTAAGGCTTAAACATGGATTTATTTTTACAATTGCACTGATGTATTGAACAGAATAGTGTCGCTGATAATCATGATGCTTTAGTTGATAGGCTAGGTCAAATGACTAAAAAGCAAAAAAATCGAAATATTGAGCGAAGCTCTGAAATATTTGAAGTATTACTGATTTGCATCAAGTCATTGATCATAAATGAAGCTTATGTTTTTGTATGAACTTTTAGAAACTCTTGGTTATCAATTCATTTTTGTATTTTTGAATCATAGATGGTGATCCTATAGTGGGGCGACAGGGATGTCGCCGTTGGGCGGGGTAAAGGACGTACCCCTCGCACGACGGAAGATTTTTGTCACTTTTCATCTCTGAAAAGTGAGGCATCGCCTGCGCAAAGCTATTTAAACTTTGAATATAAGGTGTGGCATTGCAAGATTTTTTAGAATTAAACAATTTATTTTTCTCATGTAATTGATTTAATTTAAAATATTGATTAAGAGGAATTATATTCTTGTGTCTGAGTTTTTTGACAGGTTGAATATAGTTCATGATGAGCGCAAAGTGCATACGGGGCAATTTCTAGATCTATTTGAAGGTCCGCAATGTGTGGGGCGAGTTCTAGTCGGTAAACTTTTAAATAGAGAATAATGTGTATGCATTATTAATTCATTTTATGGTGTGATTTTGGTACACAATTTGCTTAATTATCCATCGTATTGGCTCAGAAATTTAATTGAATTTTTAATGAATTAATAAATACGGGGATTTCTATGCAAGATCTTAACAACAGCAGATTTATTGCACATGCAGATGCGTTTTCCATTGGGGCATTAATCTTAACGCGATTAAGACGTGTGACAGGGCGTGTGATTGATGTGATGTATTTAGTGGATAATAAAAGCTATGCACAGTATGTGATTGATATGTCATTGGTGACTCAAGATCCAGAATTAAATCGTCATGCCTTGCGCTTACAGCATTTATTAGAACAGGAACAACCAGCTTCCTCTGTGAATACAGTAACGACAACGCAAGTTGAACAAAGCGAGGAAGCATATGTTTCTGGTGCAACAGAAGAAGAAATTTATCGAGCACAAGTTTCACATCACTATATTGGTGCATTGAGATAAGTGGGGGCAATAAGCTCTAGCTATAGTGTTAGAGCTTAATTGATATAGTGTGATTAAAATTAAAACTCATTTATAGTATTTTTAAGCTGAGGATAAGTTGTGAGACAATCACTTGAGTTATACGAAATTTAATGCAGAAATTAGCAAATATTTAAAAAACAACCAAATGATTTACGTGGGTACGGCTGATGAGTCGGCACAACAAACTGAGCTGCGATTAAGTCATTATCATCAAGCAAAGGCTGTTGTGTTTAAACTGTGGATTGAACAGAAAAAATATAAAGAATTGATCTCCTGTGCGCATGGGCGTTGGTATCCTTATGAGGATTTTACTCTGCCATTGGCACAATATTTTTGCTGCTCAACGGGATTTTCCACATTTAAAATTTCTTTGTGAACACGAGATCCGCTTTCGTTTAGAAGATACCTTAAAGTGCTTAAAACGTGTAAAAGAATATGATGTGACATTAACCAATATACAAATATCGGAATATCAATTGCATGATTTTGATTCACAAAAGTACCATCCCATAGCAGAATTACTTAAATGGCGTAATCAAGCCTTGCTGCGAATAGATGCTTATATTGAGCTGTTAAAAGATCAATCAGATATTGACTACCTCAATATGATTCAGCAACTTCGAGAAAAATTGATGAACTTAACGCTCAAACTGGCAGACTTAAAGCAGATCAAATTTAAAATTTGATCGCTGACTTTTATGACTATTTGTCCAAAACTTCAACTGCCAAAGAAAAAGAAAATCTGTATAATACGTTAACTTAACCTCTAAGGAATCTCTCATGCACTTGGCGGCATTGCATACACCGAGTCAGATTCAACTCAATAATGACGGAAACTTAAAGCATTTCCTGACCATCGAAGGTCTTTCTAAAGCAACCCTCACCAAAATTCTAGATACAGCCCATTCCTTTATAAATGATCAAAATCAACTGATAACGACACCACTTTTAGAAGGTCGTACAGTGATGAACTTATTCTTTGAAAATTCGACACGTACACGAACTTACTTTTGAAGCGGCTGCAAAACGCTTATCTGCAAATGTATTGAATATTGATATTGCACGATCAAGTACTTCAAAAGGGGAAACATTGCGCGATACGCTATGGAACCTCGAAGCGATGGCAGCAGATATTTTTGTTGTACGCCATTCTTCATCAGGCGCAGCGCATTTTATTGCTGAAACAGTTTGTCCGCACGTTGCAATCATCAATGCTGGAGATGGGCGTCATGCTCATCCAACTCAAGCAATGTTAGATATGTTAACCATTCGCCGTGAAACGAAAAAGAATTTTGAAGACATTAGTCTGGCGATTATTGGTGATATAAGCATTCGCGTGTGGCACGTTCAGATATCGCAGCGTTACAGACTTTTAGGTTGTAAAGATATCCGTGTAATTGCACCAAATACTTTTGCTTCCGTGTGGTTTTGATGAATATGGTGAAGGCGTCCGCTTGTTCAATAAAATGGATGAAGGCATTAAAGACTGTGATGTGATCATTACTTTACGTATTCAAAATGAACGTATTGATTCACCAGCTTTGTCGTCACAAGCTGAATTTTACAAAATGTATGGTTTAAATAAAGATCGGCTTGCCATGGCTAAACCTGATTGTATTGTTATGCATCCGGGACCGATGAACCGCGGTGTAGAGATTGATTCTAGTATTGCTGATGGTGCACAGTCGGTAATTTTGCATCAAGTGACTAATGGTATTTGCAGTGCGAATGGCTGTTTTAGCTTTGGCAATGCAAGGTCAAGTTACAAAGAAAGGACTGTTAAACCAGTGCAGGTTAAGGATAAAGTCATGAGTAGTGTAAAGCTGAAAAATGTACGTGTCTTAGACCCAATTAAAAAAACTGACACTGTACAAACGGTTTATGTTGAACATGGAAAAATAGTCGAATCATCTGCCAATGTCGTAGATACAATTGACGGACAAGGAAAATGGTTGATACCGACCATGGTGGATTTGTTGCACGATTACGTGAACCAGGTCAGCAACAGCATGGTACCTTGAAATCCAGAAGGTAAAGCGGCACGTGAAAATGGTATTTTGCATGTATTTACCCCACCTGATTCAAAGCCAATCGGTACAAGACTATGGCGCTTTGATTCATGGACTTAGTAGAAAAGAACCCATGTTAGATGGTGGTATTCATTTACAAGTGATTGGTGCGCAAACCCAAGGTTTAAATGGTAAGCAAACCCGCAAATATGGCAGGTTTAAAAAAGGGTGGTTGTACTGCCGTTTCAAACACCTATGCAACTTTTAAAGATGATGATGTGGTTCTGCGTACCTTGGAATATGCGGCTGGTTTAGACATGACCGTGGTGTTTTATCCAGAAAGAGCATCAGATCGCAAAAGACGGTTTGTGTACATGAGGGGTTTATTGCCTCACGCCAAGGTTTACCGATGATTCCTGCACTGGCTGAAACTGTTGCTATTGCGAAATACCTGTTGATGATTGAAGCCACAAGCGTCAAAGCGCACTTTGGTTTGCTTTCAAGTGGTGCATCTGTAGAGTTGATTAAAATTGCAAAAAACAAAGGTTTGCCTGTGACGGCAGATGTTGCAATGCATCAATTGCATTTAACAGAACACTTAATTGATGGTTTTAATTCTTTGGCACATGTGCGCCCACCATTGCGTGCTGAAAATGACAAAGAATTACTGCGTCAAGGTGTCAAAGACGGTGTGATTGATGCGATTTGTACCCATCATGAACCTTTGAGTGGTTCTGCGAAATTAGCGCCTTTTGCCGAGACTTTACCCGGTATTAGCGCATTTGATACCTATGTGTCTTTGGGGTGCGAATTGGTTCGTGAAGGTTTGTTTGAGCCTTTAGAATGGGTTGAAAAAGTTACGCTTGCCCCTGCAAAAGTGGCCAATATGACGGATCGTTGGGTCAAAGAGTCGGGTTGGGCTGGTTGATCCAGATCTAGAATGGGTTGTTAACAATGACAGTATTTTATCTCATGGAAAAAATACGCCATTAATCAATCAAAAAATGGTCGGTAAAGTACTGGCAAACGTTTACTGCCTAAGCTGTAAAATTTACATAAGCGCAAAAATTGAAACAAAAGCCAGCATAAGCTGGCTTTTCAAATAGATATTGGAACACGCTGTGCTACAAAAAGCTATTATAACTATTAGAATTTAATCACTAGAATAAAAAAATGATCAATAAAATGATTTTTAATGTGACAAATACAACAATGAAATCGGAGTGTCCAAAATTATGAATATTATTGAGCTTCTAAAAGAACGGGTGACCACAAAGTTTTACAGGGTGATCTTCAGTTTCAAGATGAAAAAATCGGTGCTTTAAGTGCCTTTTATCCCATTCTCCTCTCAGTTTTAAAATCAAAACCAGAACTTATTAATACACTTCAAACAAAATCTAAATCCTCGCTTAGGCGATATTTTCAGTCACCAACCAGAAACGGTCGCGCATTTTTTAGGACTGGTTGCGGGCAATGCACCGACCCAAGAAATTGAAACCACATTAAACCATTCCATTGCTCCGACTTTATCATTGCTTGCAGATCAAGCAGGTTCAGATGGTAAGCATGAAATTTTTGATTTTATCAAAGCGCAATGGAACAATATTCAAGATGCTTTGCCAGCTTGGGCAACAGGATTATTTGCCACACTGGGCTTAAGTGTAGGCGGTCTTGGTTTCGCAGCCACAACGCAAGCTGCACCCGTGGCTGAGGCTGGTATTTATCCCCCCTGTAGAACCTGTGGCACCGATACCTGTACAAAGTGTATCTCCAACACCAGTACCTCTTGATACGTCTTTACAATCGCCAACAAATTCGATCCAAGATGAACCTAAAAAATCCAATTGGTTATTGCCAATTATCGCTTTGTTGGTGATTGCAGGAGTTGGCTGCATTGTTATTTAAACAATGCAGTAGTAACTTCACTTCCTGCTGGGGGAGATCCAGTAAGCAGTGGAGCTTCACAAGCTGTTTGGCTGATTTGCAAGCCGCTGAACTGCAAATTTCTATACAGATGCTGAAGGGGTAAATTAGCAAGTTGTCAGGCACAATCGAGCAGTCAATCTTTACTGGATAGTTTAAAAACCAGTATTGCCTCAGTGTTTTGGCCAGAACCGATCATTGTCAACTTACAGCTAGTGGTGCTTATGCTGCTGGATTTGCCAGGGATCAAAATGCTGTAGATCAGGTGTTGGCTAAAATTAAAGGTATTCCAACATTTCACTGGCTTGGATCGGTGATCAACTTACCATTCAAACACCAGATTTAGCGCAAGCACAAAAATTGGCAGATGAGTTAAAAGCTATTGTTCCTAACCTACACATTTCTGCACAGCAAACAGCCGATACAAATGCAGCTCCAACCAGTAGTGCTGCAAATGTAGATACAAGTAACTCACAAGCAGACCAAGCACTGTCAAGCATTCAGGCAGATAAAGCCAATGTAAATGATATTGCCGCTGCATTGAATTTACAGGTGATTAATTTTGCGACAGGTTCTTCAGGTATTCCAGAAGCCAATAAAGCGATTTTGGATAAGGCAGCGAATTTGTTAAAACAACTACCAGATGCAAAACTTGTGGTTAAAGGTTATACCGATAATGTTGGGAATGCGGATTCAAACAAAAAATTATCTGAAAAACGTGCAAAATCGGTTGTTGCATATTTGGTTGAAAAGGGCGTACATACTTCACAGTTAACTGCTGAAGGACATGGTCAAGACAATCCAATTGCAGATAATTCAACCAAAGAAGGGCAATTTAAAAACCGCCGTATTGAGTTTGAAGATACTTGGTGCAACGACGCCATAATCTTTTTTGAGCGGTATGTTCGGTGTTAAAACAGGCATAAATTGTATAAAAAGCTTCTGAATATCCAGAAGCTTTTTATTTTTTACTCAGAAAATTCTTCAATTATTTGGTTAAATGACCCACATAAAAATATGATCGGATAAACAATGAATAAATCATTAAACCCATTATTTATGATTGCTGCGATTTCGAGTACCTTGATGCTGCTTCAGGCTGTGATTACCTTCCAAAAGAAAAAAGATGAAGGTAATTCTGAACTAGCAGAGTGGAGTTGTACCAATCAAGATAATATCAATCAAATTCAAAAATATTTGAAAGATGAGTATTTGCGTGAAGTCGCAGACAATATTAAAAATTCTGGTTATGAAGCTGACCAAGCACTACTTCAGAAAATTAACAATGCTTTAAAGTTTGAAGTGAAGAATGTTCGTACGATCACTGAAGACTCGTCTAAAACTAATCAACTGGAATGTGAAAGTCAGTTAGTGGTTCAATTCCCGAAAGGCTTACAACAGCGTGCTGAAAATTCATATGCAGAATTTGGGCAAGATTGTGAGGAGGGATGTGAAGGTGATGGGTATCGTAGCATACGTGAGTATATCGAAGCTGGTGAATCTAAATTGGTATTGGCCAATGATCAGCTAAAAAGGCAAGTTTAACTATAATGTTGTGAAAACAGACAAAGATGGTTTAACCCTTGATGTGCTTAATCAGGATGCAGTTATTCAAGGGGTAACTTTTGTTACGGTAAAAGCGGTGCAATACGCAGCCTATATGAAAGAAAATAAAGATATGCGTGAACGCGAGCAGGTCAATCAAATTGAAAATGCAGAGCAAACAGCGCTTGCACAAAAAGCCATGGATATCCGCAAAAAAGAGCTATCTGTCTGTGTGTCTGTCTGTCTGTGAACAAAATATCTCAAGAACGAAAAGAGCTAGGAGATTGAAATTTTATATTTAAGTTAGGCACCCCCCATGGGACGTGACACGAAAGCTTTAGATCAAAATCGACCAAGAGTACTAGTACTTTACTGATGCACTTTTCAGTTTTTTCGATTTTCTACAAATTTACTCCAACGATTTTTTTAAATTCAAAAATCAATTATTTTTTAGATTCTCAATAAAATGTATATTCTCATTTTGTCATTGAAATCTTCTGAAGACCACTTTACTCTTGTACTTCATAGAAAAGATAGAATGGTTACCATGGTAACAAAATATAAATATTTCGCTATACTTATAAATTTTACATCTTGAAAATCGAATATACTGTACTGTCGGAAACTAAATACATGTCGACACAAAAAATCTGGTGTGACAAGCACAGTACACAACTTTCGATTACCGAAGGTAGAGAAAGTTGTGGGCTATACGCCAGTCAC
>JAKCPI010019112.1:0-10120 GCA_023213315.1 Euborellia annulipes | reverse complement strand
GCCGTGGTAAAGCAAATATATTTGCTCTCAAGGGGGGGGTAATCTGGTGTGACTGGTCGCATAGCACACAATCTTTTCTTAATTTCGGTAATTTAAAGGCGCATTCTGTACTTGTTTGCCAGAATATAAATACAAATCAAATTTTTAAGTATTAATTTTTAAAATTTTACATTAAAAATACACTTTTTTTTTTCAAAAAGTATTTTTTTCAAATCTCGGAGGGGGGGGGTAATTACCCCCTTTACCCCCCACCCCTTGTATCCGCCCTTGTTTGCTCTACACCGTTTTTTAGTACTGTACCGTACTTAAATTGTAATATATTGACGCCACCCTCCCCGTGGCTGTAAATAAAGAGATGAGTGTCCTGAATTCGTTGTTTTTTTTTCTTCTTCTCAAGTATGCCTAGTTGGCATGTATGAGAGGAATATGAAATACGTAAAATGATTTCGGCCGCGGATTCGTGCGATGCAAACAGCGAGGCGATGAGGCCATTAGCCGTCCTTGCACGTACGTCTTCCTTCATTCACATGGCATGACACACTAACCCTTTGGCGGTCGATGACGTCTCCTCCGCCACTCACTCGCACTCTCCAATTCATTTGTCTCTTTAAATCAGGAATATTAAAGCCCGAAGATTCTTGCCGCTCATATACTGTATAAATAAACGTGTATTTCCATCAAAATAGTTTTTGACAATGATTAGATAAAAGAAATTAAAATTAGTTTATTAGGACAAAAAATATTTTTTTTCCCATGTTTATAAATTTCACATCTTGAAATTGAATAGATCAATGGAAATTAAATATATCTCGACTCAAAAAAATCTGCTGTGATCAAGCACAGAACACAATTTTCATTTACAAGAGAAAGTTGGCGAGCAATCACACCAGATTTTTTTTTTAAATTTTAATTAAATTAATTTAAATTAAATTTAATTAAATTAAAAAAAAAAAATCTGCTGTGATTACTCGCCAACTTTCTCTTGTAAATGAAAATTGTGTTCTGTGCTTGTCACACCAGATTTTTTTGAGTCGAGATATATTTAATTTCCATTGATCTATTCAAATTCAAGATGTGAAATTTATAAACATGGGAAAATATTTATATTGGCTCCCATCTTTCCTATCAAGTACAAGAGTGGCCTTCAAACAATTTTGAGAGCACAATGAGAATATACATTTGACAGAGCATCTAAAAAATAATTGATTTTTGAATTTTAATCAAATTAAAATATTCAAAAGCTTCGTGTCACGTGCCAGGGGGGGGGGATAATTACCCTCTTTACCCCTCCCTTGCCACCGGCGATTAGATATTGCGTTCACTCTTTATTGTCTATCAGTGAATCATAAAGTGCTAATGATTATCGTTTTTTTTTTCCTTCTTCTAGAAAATGATCTATTGGCATTATTAATGTTTTTTTTTTTTTTAATATTAGAAAGTTAATGTTTAATAAAAAGAGGTTATAAAGAAAGAGGAGGGGATAGAGGATGAGGAAAATATTTAAAGACGGTTAATGTTAAACTGGTAACCGTTGGCTCTAGTTGAAACATTAGGATATAATCGGGGAATTAAATGCTATACGTATTTCGACACAAGATGTGTCATCCTCAGATTGAAATTGCCCATATCTGCTATCGCCGATCTTCGTGCACCAGAAATCGCAGGTCTAACAAGTTGAATAGGAATTTGCCCACAGTTGAATGGCGCCTGTTACCCCCTCCTCGCTATGGCCACGGGCAGGGGCGCCGGAACGAATTTGAATCGGGGGGGGGGGCAAAATTTTTTTTTTAGAAAATTAAAATAATTTAATATGTTCACATAGTATAAAACAAAAACAAATCAACTATAAAGCTTTAAAAATTTCAAATAAAATCACAATTTTAATAAAATTAAAAATTTAAAAAAATTTGCTAGTGATTTTATCACAAATTTTTTTTAGGCTATACGAGTTATTTATACTATTTGAAGGAAATAAATATTTTTAATTTTCTTCTTTTAATTCAACATAAAATGTTTTTAGAAATTAGAAATACAATAGGGTCTATATAAAATATTTTGAAAAAAATGAATTTTTTTACTCTTTTAATTTTTACTTTCTTCTTTTTACTTTCTCTCTTACCTATGTATATATGTAATATATATATAGAGAGAAAGTATTGGTTTCATGTCAAAAATTCGATGTCGAGATTTTGATGGATCTTCACGTTTTGAGGTCCCCTGAATCCAAAAAAGTGGTTTTCGCGACATGGTCTGTCTGTGGGTGGGTGGGTGGGTGGGTGGGTGGGTGGGTGTGTGGGTGGGGTGGGTGTGTGTTCAATTTTAAGCATGAAGGAATTGAGCTATGAGGTTGAAATTTTATATTTAAGTTAAACATCCCCCGGGACCGGAAAATAAGCTTTTAATCAAAATCGGCCAAAGAGTACTAGTACTTTACTGATGTACTTTTTCAGTTTTTTTCGATTTTCTCAAAATTTGCTCCAACGATTTTTTTTTTTTAATTCAAAAATCAATCATTTTGACGTGACAACGTCTTACAAATCATGTCTCTATAGAGGCAGGTTAGAGGGGCATGCACGAAAAAGTTTATCGGCTTTAATAACTCTTCTGTCTTAAGAGATATAATTATGGGGAATATACGGTTAGAAAGAATGAGTTTTCAGCTAAAGATTTCACCATTTATTTTTTTCCTATCATTTTATTTTACCGCGCTGCGGTAAATTCTAATTTGAAAGTTTAAACCCCTGTAGATTCCGAACGGCTAATCAGATCTGACTATATGAGATGTCATTTGGTGCAGAGAGATAACCTCTAATAGAATAAATAAAAAAATCCCGAGTAATTAACTCCAAAATTAGTTTTTTTCTCGAAAACCTCATTTTTTAGGCAAAAAAATATCGAAAAATAGCCCTAATTGTGCAACGCATAGCGACTTGACCATAAAAGCTACATTAAATCTAAATATAGTTTTAGAAAGAGTGGTCCAATGCCCAGAGGTAATTTTTTCATTTTTTTGATATGACGTCATTTTACCGCATGAGATCACTCGGCGGGATTTCGTTTTTCGAAATTTTAAACCCCTGTAGATTCCGAACGGCTAATCAGATCAGACTAAATGAGATGTCATTTGGTGCAGAGAGATAACCTCTAATAGAATAAATAAAAAAATCCCGAGTAATTAACTCCAAAATTAGTTTTTTTCTCGAAAAACCTCATTTTTTAGGCAAAAAAATATCGAAAAATAGCCCTATTTATGTAACGCCTAGCTACTTGACCATAAAAGCTACATTAAATCTAAATATAGTTTTAGAAAGAGTGGTCCAATGCCCAGAGGTAATTTTTTCATTTTTTTGATATGACGTCATTTTACCGCATGAGAGCACTCGGCGGGATTTCGTTTTTCGAAATTTTAAACCCCTGTAGATTCCGAACGGCTAATCAGATCTGACTATATGAGATGTCATTTGGTGCAGAGAGAAAACCTCTAATAGAATAAATAAAAAAATCCCGAGTAATTAACTCCAAAATTAGTTTTTTTCTCGAAAACCTCATTTTTTAGGCAAAAAAATATCGAAAAATAGCCCTATTTATGTAACGCCTAGCTACTTGACCGTAAAAGCTACATTAAATCTAAATATAGTTTTAGAAAGAGTGGTCCAATGCCCAGAGGTAATTTTTTCATTTTTTTGATATGACGTCATTTTACCGCATGAGAGCACTCGGCGGGATTTCGTTTTTCGAAATTTTAAACCCCTGTAGATTCCGAACGGCTAATCAGATCAGACTAAATGAGATGTCATTTGGTGCAGAGAGATAACCTCTAATAGAATAAATAAAAAAATCCCGAGTAATTAACTCCAAAATTAGTTTTTTTCTCGAAAAACCTCATTTTTTAGGCAAAAAAATATCGAAAAATAGCCCTATTTATGTAACGCCTAGCTACTTGACCATAAAAGCTACATTAAATCTAAATATAGTTTTAGAAAGAGTGGTCCAATGCCCAGAGGTAATTTTTTCATTTTTTTGATATGACGTCATTTTACCGCATGAGAGCACTCGGCGGGATTTCGTTTTTCGAAATTTTAAACCCCTGTAGATTCCGAACGGCTAATCAGATCAGACTAAATGAGATGTCATTTGGTGCAGAGAGATAACCTCTAATAGAATAAATAAAAAAATCCCCAGTAATTAACGCTAAAATTAGTTTTTTTCTCGAAAAACCTCATTTTTTAAGCATAAGTCGCCTTTAATGGATAAAAAAAGCCACCTCTGTCATATATTGTTTCAATGAAAATGTTTGAACATGTTTATTTATGAAAACAAACTACTAGTAAAAAAAACAATACTTTCTCCCTTTATATTTCAATATAGGTAAGAGAAAAAAAATTTTTTTGAAGTCAAGCAAAAGACGTTGTCACGTTAAAAAGCCACCGGCTGTGTAGAAGACACAGCCAACACCTAATTTTTTAGATGCTCTTTAAAAATGTATATTCTCATTTTGCGATTGAAATCTTTTTTTTTTTTTTTTTTTTTATTGTTTAGAGCGCTTCAACAGCGGGGGTTATTCGCGCTACATATATACAAATATCAAAAAAGTTTATAGATACATAAATCACAAAATATCAAAAAAGCTTATACATAAAACAGAAATTATCAAAAAAGTTCATATATATTTGAAAAGTTCAATTTCTTTTAGAAATAAAATAATATCATTAATATATTCTTCTTTTTTGAGGTGTTTTTCTTCCAATTTTGTGCTTTTCTCTTGGTTTCTTGTATTTCTTGCACAGGAACAGGATGTGGCGTATGGTAATGGGTTCGTTGCATTCAGTAGCACTCAGGGGGGATCTTGATTTTTGAGGAGATGGCCATGGGTTAGGAAGGTGTGTCCGATTCGAAGCCGGGTGAAAACAACTTGCTCCCGTCTTGTCATGGTAGTTGGTTTGACATTCTGGGATATTTCTGGCTTGATGGGTTTTGAGTTTGTTTCCTTCTATTTTTTCCCCAGTTTTCTACCCATTTTTGCAGGGTTTTATTTTTAAGAAAGTTTTTCACATCTTCGTATAGGTTTTCATTAAAGTTAATTATTGGTTTATTTGCGTGCTTTTTTTTGAAAGTATGTCTACTTCTTCATTCCCTTTTATCCCTATATGTCCAGGCACCCATAAATAAATAATATCAACACCCTTAGATATTAATTTCTTGTTTAGAATTTGTATATTTTGGACCAGGAGGGTGGAAAGAGTACATTGATTCAAGGATTTGTAAAGAGCTTTTTGAGTCTGTAATTAAGAGGATGTGGGAGCTATTTTTGGTTATTTAAATAAAAAAGAGCTAATTCAATGGCTTTGAGTTCTGCAGAGAAGACACTGGTAATATCAGAGAGTCTAAATGTTTTAGACATGTCATTGATTTTAAAACTACACCCACTTTATTATTATTTTTTGAGGCATCCTGTAAATATTTGGGTATAATTTTGGAATTTATTTATAATTTCATAAAATTTTGTTTTATATACAATCGGGTTGGGTCTCCAATTTTTTGTATTGGGAAAGAGTCCAAATAATTTTTAATCTAGGCAGAGTCCAAGGGGGTTCAGGGAAATGAATTGTCTGAATAATAGGGTCTAAGAGGGGTTTGTAAATTTCAATTGTATCTAGAAGCCTAATGTTAAATGGTTTTATATGCGGTTGGGGTTTTTTCTCGTATATTTTTTAGATTTTGGGTTTCAAATATACATTTATAGACCGGGTTAGACATCAGAGACTTTATCTTAGATAAGTCAATTAATGTTTAAATATTCCCTTCTTATGTTTAGTGGAGGTTCACCAGATTCTGCACAAATGCTTTGTATAGGACTAGTCCTGAATGCTCCGAGTGATATTCTAATTCCAAGGTTATGTATTGGCTCAAGCATTTTTAGTGCCGAGTCTCTTGCTGACCCATATACTTGAGAACCATAGTCAATCTTACTTCTTATCAGTGATCTATATATGCGCAGGAGGGACGTAGTGTCCGCACCCCAATTTGAGTTACCTAAAATCTTCAAAAGGTTTATTGATTTTAAACACTTTGTTTTTATGTATTTTATATGTGGGATCCAATTTAGTTTCGTATCTAACCACAATCCTAAAAATTTTAAAGATTCTTGAAATATAATGGGATTATTATTTAGTTCAAAGTTTGGGTTATTGTGTCTTTTTCTAAGTCTACAGAAATGTAGAGCACACGTCTTGGAATAGGAAATTTTAAATCCATTTTTCTGACACCAAGAATTTATATTATCTATAGCTTCTTGTAGTTTGGAATGAATATAAATTATATTCTTTGAGCTTAGATAAATTGCTAGATCATCCACAAATAGTGAATAATTAATTGGGTGAGGAATAGATTTGGTGATTTCATCTAAAGCAATTGCAAATAGCGTAACAGATAATACACTGCCTTGCGGGATTCCATTTTCCTGTGTTTGGATATTAGATAATGTGTTTTGTATGCGCACTCGAAATGTTCTTTCGTTTAAAAAGTTTTTTATGAAAAAAGCTAAATGTCCCTTGATGTTCCAGCGGTATAATTTTTTTAAGTATTAAATATCGCCATGTGGTATCATAGGCTTTTTCTATATCGAAGAATATGGCAATTGTATGCTGCTTTTTATTAAACGAATTTAGTATATAATTTTCAAGTCGTATGAGCTGGTCTAAACAGGATCGATTTTGTCGAAATCCACTCTGGTAGTTTGACAATAGTTTTCGGTTTTCGAGTAGCCACATTAGCCTTTTGTTCACCATACGCTCCATCAATTTACAGACACAACTGCTCATGGAGATAGGCCTGTAGCTTTCCACTTGTGTTTTTTCTTTGTTTGGTTTTGGTACGGGAATTAAGATTGCTTCTTTCCATGAATTGGGAAAAATCTCTTGGGTCCAGAATCTATTCATTAATGTTAAGAGGTTTTCCTTTGTAGAGTTATTCATATTTTTTAACATGGCATTATGAATGTTGTCAGGGCCTGGTGCTGTGTTTTTTGTATTTTTCAGTGCGATATTCATTTCCCATTCAGTAAATTTAGCGTTATATGTTTCATTGTTTTGGGAATTGAAATTTAAAAATGTTTGTTCTTGACGTATTTTCTCTTGACGAAAATTAATGCTATAATTTTCTGTGGCTGAGACTTCTGCAAAATATTGAGCAAATGAATTAGCTATTAAATATGGATTGGTTAGTATGACATCATTTACTTTTATATGGCAGTTTTGAGAGGAATATTTGCCTTGAATTTTGTTTATTTTTTCCCATATTACCCTATTAGGAGTGAGATGAGATATTGAGCTGACAAATTGTTGCCAAGATTTCTTTTTATTCTCCTTAATGACATTTTTAGCATGACACCGTGCTCTCTTGAAGGTAATAAGATTTTCAGTGGTTGGAGCGTTTTTAAAAATTCTTAAAGCTTTTTTCCGAAATTTTATGACTTTTTTGCATTCTTCGTTCCACCAGGGGACAGGAGGTCTATTCACTTTGCTTTTTGTTTTTGGTATTGATAGAGAAGCTGCATCAATGATTTGTTTATTAAACTTTTCCAAATTTTGAAAGGGGTCTATATTTGTTTCATATTTGAAGTTTAATGAGTTAAAGAACAAAGGCCAATTAGCTTTCTTTAGAACCCATTTTGGATAACATTTGTTTGGAATATTGCAATCTTTCTTTACTAGGATTACTGGGAAGTGGTCTGACGAACAGAGGTCGTCATCCACTGTCCAAGACAATCCTAGAGCTAAGGAAGGCGAACATAGGGATATATCTATGTTTGAGAAGGTGCCGTTACCACTTGAAAAATATGTAGGGGATCCGTCATTTAGGAGGTAAATATTATTGTTTAATATAAAATTTTCAAAAATTCTACCTTTTGGATTTATTTGATTGCCTCCCCATAAGGGGTTTTTCGAGTTAATATCCCCCAAAAACAAGAATGGATTTTTCAGCTGATTTAACAAGTTTTCAAGTTCTATTAAATTAAAATTACTTTCAGGCGACAGGTAAATATTGCAAATGCAAAGTGGATTTGGGATTTCAATTAGTATAGCCACCGCGGTTAAATTAGTATTAAGTGGGATATTTTTAGATATAAGATTTTCTTTCACAAAGATTGCCACGCCTCCCTTAGCTTTTTCCCCTGGAATCGAATCCTTCCTATATACTTTAAAATTTTTTAAAGATACTTTTTGATCAGGTCTGAAGTGAGTTTCCTGTATGCAGAGGCAGATTGGATCGTATTTATTCATTAGTAATTTTATCTCTTCAAATCTGTGGTAAAAACCGTTTATATTCCATTGGATAATATGAGCCATAGTTGCGAGGTAAGTGTTACGGTAGTGTTCAGTATTTATTTTATTTTTGTATAGACCCTCTATTTATTTATTTTATTTTATTTTATTTATTTATTTTTTTTTTTTTTTTTTTTTTTCTAAATTTTGTATGTGTTTCTTATTAATTTTATATATGCTATATTTGTTATTATTTTAATTTTGGCTTATGTTTTTCCTTTTTTTGTTTACTTGTTTTATTTGATATTTTGAGTTTTTGTGTATTTCGTGTTGGAGTTCTAACCAAATCAGAATCAAGGAATAATTCCTCACTTCCCGATTCTGTTTGATCACTTTGTATATTATTTAAATAATTTACTTCTTTTATAGTGAAAATTTGCTGTTCTGAGTTTTCCAGGTCCATGTTGGAGGTGGAAGGAAGGTGACCACTAGGTTGTTCTAAATTAGTTTTTTCTATTCCCATTAATGGGGGTGTAAGATTAGTAGTTAGATTCTCGAGTGAGTTTAGTTTTTTTGTTAATAATTCGATTTGTTCGGTTAATAAGGTAATTTGCTTTTTCAGATCTTGACAAGACGTGCATGACTTATTATTTTGAAACATCGAAGCAAATGTTTGTTTTTGCCCTGATTTATTCCTCATGTATCTGTTTTTGGCTGCAAAATAGGAAATATTTTGTTCAATAGATAATGTGATTATTTCTTTTTCTTTTAAAAAGACCGGACAGGTTTTTGACCAACTAGTATGTGTATTATCGTTACAGTTTACGCATTTCATTTCGCCTGAACAGGGTTGATTAGGGTGGGTATTTTCCCCGCAGAGCCCACATGTCCAGTGTTCAGAGATGCATGCACCAATTTTATGTCCCAGCTTCAGACATTTTATACATCTTAAGGGAAGGGGAATATATTGTTTAACAGGTAAGTTATAATATCCCACTTTCAATCTTGACGGTAATGTTGGAGTACCAAAGGTTAGCGCAATGTTAGGCATATTGATAATTTGACCATTTTGCTTTTTAGTAAATCGATAGATGTCAGTAACATTTTGATCTTGGAGTTCTCTAAGAATTTCTTCCTTGGGTACATCTATTAGGTCCTGGCAATATATTATACCACGGCATGAGTTAAGCCTACTATGGGGTTCCACTTTAACAGGTATTTCATTTGTGAAATTGTTTAATTTCATGAGATTGTCTGTCTGTTTGTCATTATAAGTTTCAACAAGGATGGAGCCTGCTCTTAGTTTTTTTTATCGACTTAGTCTGACCTGCACAAGAAGTTATAATTTTATTTATTAAAAAAGGGGGATATTTTACTAAGATTTTTTGAGCTGTCAGCATGGCTTATAGTCAAAAATCGTGGTGATGGTTTATTTATTTGATTATTATTTGATATATTTGATAAAAAGGAGCTCGGGGATAGAGGTGGAAAATTATCAAAGACATCCATATTTGGACGCTGCCTTTTCCGATTATGTGTCTTGTCTAAGGAATTACTTAAAAAGTTATAAACAGGAGGACTTTGGTCCCCCATATTTCAGGGGGCCCGCTAATATGATAGTAAAAATAAATTTTATTATTAATATTAAGAATGAGGTTAGAATTAAAATATAAACAAAAAAATGTAAACACTTATCTGTTTTTTTTTTTCCTTTTCTGAAATAAAAATTGACTAATAAATAGTTGAAAAATAATAAGAGGAACTAACTTACTATCTTGGGAACACAAGACGAACAAAAATTATCCGAGTGTTGAATACTATTTTAAATTTATAGGCGCCCGGAAAATTTAACGTTC
>JAKCPI010019111.1:0-26727 GCA_023213315.1 Euborellia annulipes | reverse complement strand
TTTTATATTTAAGTACCCCCTTGGGACCCGACACGAAGCTTTTGAACAAACTCGGCCAAAGAGTACTAGTACTTTTTACTGAAGCACTTTTTCAGTTTTTTTTTTTTTTTTTATTTTCCCAAAATTTGCTAACTAACTTTTTAACACCCATAGTATAGACATTGTGACACAGTTGAAAGAATTGTGAAGTTGAATTCCTTTCGAATCGATATGATGAAGTGATCGAAACGTTGAAGAAGAATTCTGAGAATATAACGAAAGTTATGAAATTAAAAAAAGGTGAATGAAGAAAATAGTGTAAGGATGTCTCAAATGGAGCAGAGATTAAATGAATTGGAGCAATAGACTACAAACAACAATATTGAAGTGAGAAATTTTAAAATTTATAGGCCGGATGGAATAAAGACACATTTACGTACTTAAATTGATTAGAAAGATGAATGTGAATATTGGGCTGATTTCACACGGGGCGGATTCGACAAACTTCGACTCCCGCCCATTGATAAATCCCGGATCCACAATACTACAAGATGTCGAAGATCAATGAAGTTAAGATTTAATGGTAACGACCACCATTTTTAGAAAGGTTTTATTAATCTCATGTATTTGTTTTTTTTTTTTTTTTTCGTTGATCTTTTAATGAATAGTTTATAAATATTATTATAACAGCATAAAAATATATAAATATAGACTTATAGGTGATCTAATAATGCCGGCTGTTAGACTAGCCTACCATCTTTTGCAGGAGTGCTCAACTTTTTGGCTGTAAATATTCTTCTTCTTTTTCTTCTTATATAATAATTGCGGAGTGTCTGTCTGTCCGTCTGTCCGTATGTCACTCTCTATTTGACCAACTTCCAGTTAGAATGTTGAAACGTTATTTTGCAGTCTTATAGAGGACGTTATGGAAAGTCCAGGAAAAATACTCGGGTCCCGAAATTCCTATAACTTTTCGAGTTATTAATTCCTAAAGTTACGATTTCTCCCATAGGAAATGTATAGAGAAATATTTAAGTATTCTTTGCAGTTGTGTATTCTTTGAATGTAAACAAATCCTCAAGTAGGCATTGGATTGGAATAGTATAGTAGTTATAATAATTTTCTTTTCATAATTTAGAAAAGGCCAAGGTCCACCGCAGGCGGGCCCGAGCCAGCTGGTGAGGGGCCCAGGGGGACGTAACCACCCTGGCTAGACGCCAGCCAGTTTCTCATAATTAAGAAAGTCGAGGGTCCGCCGGAGGCGGGCCCGAGCCAGCTGGTGGGGGTCCAGGGGCGCAGTCACCCTGGCTAGACGCGAAGCCCGCCGAAGGCGGTTTTTAAATAAATAAATTTATTTTTCACTTCGTCTCCACTTTATTTAATTATTATAGGTAGGATATTAATGATTTTTTTACATTTTTAGATTAAAAAAAATCTGGTGTGACTGGCGCACAGCACACAACTTTCTCTTACCTTCGGTAATCGAAAGTTGTGTTCTGTGCTTGTCACACCAGATTTTTTGTGTCGACATATATTTAGTTCCCGACAGTACGGAACATATGAATTCAGATGTAAAATTTATAAGTATGGGAAAATATTTATATTTTGTTACCATGGCAACCATTTCTCCTATCTTCCCTATGAAATACAAGAGTAAAGTGGTCTTCAAACAATTTTGAGAGCAAAATCGAGAATATACATTTGAAAGAGCATCTAAAAAATAATTGATTTTTGAATTAAAAAAAAAATCGTTGGAGCAAATTTTGAGAAAATCGAAAAAAACTGAAAAAGTACATCAGTAAAGTACTAGTACTCTTTGGCCGATTTTGATTAAAAGCTTATTTTTCCGGTCCCGGGGGTGTTTAACTTAAATATAAAATTTCAACCTCGTAGCTCAATTCCTTCATGCTTAAAATTGAACACAGACACACACACACACAGACAGACCATGTCGCGAAAACCACTTTTTTGGATTCAGGGGACCTCAAACGTGAAGATCCATCAAAATCTCGACATCGAATTTTTGACATGAATCCAATACTTTCTCTCTATATATATATTACATATATACATAGGTAAGAGAAAGTAAAAATTACAATTTTCAAAAATTAGCGTCCCATATCTTAGAAATATGATCTCTTTTTAGATGGCACAAGTGTTAATAAAATAAAAATTAACTTTCGATTGTGAGGGCGCGCATTTCATGTTCAGGTGTCATTGATGAATTGGGCGTGAAATTTGAGAATCCTTTTTTTTGGGTGGGGGGGGGGGGCTCTTGACTTTATCAGGAGACATCTCAATGCCCCACCCGAAACGAAAACAAAAAAAAAACGTCAACGACACCTTCCTAAAGTCATAAAAAAAAAGAGCCCACGATATTTTTTTTTTTAACGCGATAACTTTATTAGCTGTTTTATAACTCGAAACGAAAAAAAAAAAAAAAGTTTCATTCAAATTATATGAGTTTAATGAACTATAGAGTGCGATTTATAAATCAAAAGGATGGCCATTTGAGAGATATTAAAATGTGATGTTTACATTAGTCATTAATAAGGAGAGGGGGGGGGGGATCTATAAATAGCTACTCTCTCATAATTTTTTTTAATTTAACGACATCTCAGGTTATTAATTTAGATGAGAGAGAAGATGATACGAGGGAATGAATAAATTACAAAAAAAAATATATAATAACGAAAATTTATTTCAATTTTTATTAATAAAAAAAAAAAAAGTTTTATATAAGCTTGTCAAAAAAGTAATTTCCTTCTTGTATGCTAATAATATGAGATGATTAAAAAAATAATAATTTTGAAAAAGGAGGTGACAAACAGCAAAATCTGGTGTGAGTGATCGCACAGCACACAACTTTCTCTTACCCTTCGGTTGTGCACCGTGCTGGTCACACCAGATTTTTTGTGTCGAGATATATTTAGTTTCCCATAGCACCTTAGTTTCAAACTTGCATTTTAAATGTTGACTGCTTGAAATAAACTATGGTTATTTTTCAAAATTTTAATCTCATATTTGGACATTTTATACACAATATAGAATCGTAAATAAATACAAAATTTCATAAGAATTGGAAAAAAAAAAATTTAAATGCGTAAAAAGTTCCAAAGGGGACCCCCTTTTGAATCGAAATTAACATACAAATCCCCAAATGGGGATTTAACATTGACTCTATTGAAAGAAGAGCCGGAAAATTAATTTGAAAGTAAAGTGTACTTCAAACAATTTTCACGAAAAGTTTTACTGATAGACTTTTTAAAACGCATCTAAAAAATGTTGATTTCTGCCGGGTTGCAAGAACGTATTTAATGGTGATTGGTTCGTAAAAGCTGTATTTAAACTAAAGGTTGAAATTTGGACCTTAAAACTATAAAGAATCCACTAACCTGATTTGTTTCATTGAAATAAACAATAATTTAGTGACTTTATCACGCGAGAGAGGTAAGATATAAATGCATTAATTTAATTGAGTTTTCTTTAGTTTCTGAAACGTTTTAAGCGATATTATTAATTATTATAGATATTCATTCGATGAAGAGAAAAAGTGAGGTTATAGTATATTCCCAGTTTCTTTATAATTTAACCAGAGCAACCAACGTATATATTATTTTTATTTTACGATATTTAAATATTTTTTGTTTTGTAACCTAATATTAACAATTAAAATTTAAAGAATACAAATATAATTACTATTTTTATTTATTTTATAATTTTGGTACTATTATAAATAATACAATTTGACAATGCGCCCTTGCGGTCAAATGGCCAACTACATAGAAAGCTGTCATTTTCGGTGGCCAAATCGTTTTGCATCTATCTATATATCTTAAAAGAAGGGAATAGTTAACGGCTCCTTTAAAGTTGCTTTAGCAACAGCCTATAATTTTAAAGCCCAAAGCGATGTTTACTAACAGACTTTTAAATATTTACAGAACTGTTTTCTTGCAACCCGGCATTATTCTGATTGATTGATATTTCGCCCCCCCCCCCCCCTATTTTCTAACCGCGTAATGTATCGTATTGCCGATTGAGAGAGAGGCGCGCATAGATAGATAGATAGAGGCTCACTCACAGTTGGTTATTGATTGTGATTGCGCCACCCAAGGCGGAGATGATCGCCAAAGGCAGGCAGGCGCCTTGGAGGGGGCCAATTAGACATCGCTGCCGTGAGGGTGGTGCAGCTGCTGGGGACTCCATTGTGGCGGCAGCCATCTTCCTTGCTGCCACCTCTAACCTCCTCCTCCTCCTCCTCCCTTCTCATACAAGATGAATTCCTCTCTCTCTCTCGCGAATAAATATGCAATTTATTTAAGCCTCGCATGCATACTTGAAATTTAAAAATATTTTTTTTTTTTCCAAGATTGATTTAGTAGATTAGAAGAGATGAGTTTTTTTGTTATCATACCATCTTTTGGAAAGCTTATTTGAGAAAAATCTCCTTAATTTTTCTTTTTTTTAATAAAATATGTATGTGAAGTAAATACGGGAAATGGTTAGTTAATACATTTTCTAGGTCTGTAATTAAATTTTTAAAGTGTTTCTAAAATTCTCAAATAATTTAACTTATTCATTTCCATTAATTTTTTTTTTTTTTTTTTTTTAAAGTGAAACTTTATTTTGATCGACACAAATTTTTTCGTTTCTCTATCAGCATGTCGCGTTACAAGCCGTGAAGTCAAAGGCCGTGACGCTACAAGTTATGACGTCACAAGCCATGACGACAAAAATAGGAAAGTTGAAATTTAATATATATGAGGAATTATAAAAAAATAATTGTGAGATTTAATTTTTCAATTTTAAAATAATTTAAAATGATTCAAATACTAAATAAATATTTTTCTCAGTTTTGAATTTAACATACGCCAATTGATTTTCCATTTTCCAATTATTAAATTAAGATTAAAAATGCGATTTTAATACCCTTAAGGTTGTTCGGATAGTACATCGTAAGTCATAATAGAATCTAAATTTTTTTTTAAATAAAATTAAAAATTTGAATGCCAAAATTCCTTATTATAATTTAGTCGTGACCTATCATAGTTTATAATTGTATTAAGTTAATAATTTAATTACCAAAAATAATAAATGAATGACTTTCGACTTGAGCAGTATTTCACGTAATATAGATCTGGCAACATTGCATTCATCAGCTATCTATTTTAAATCTTAAACGCCTTAAATTTTATTTTATTTAATATATTACAATGTTTAATGCAAATCAGTTTAAACACAATGGACGATTTGCGAGAAAAAATATTGTAAAATTGAAAAAAAAAATGTATCTGACATAGAGATAAGACACTTATGCTATGCGACGTTGCCAGGCTGGTCTGACTCTCGAGAATTCATTATTTTTAAATATTAGCGACTGTCATTTTGGAGAATTTTTTTGACTTTCTTGTTAAAATATCTTTAAAAGCGGTCGGCAGAAACTTTTGATTTTATTTTTAACATATTCCTCGGAAGTGAATTAATAAAATGTAAGTTTTTTTTGTTTTTGTATCATTTGCACAGATGCCTATATAATTCGATATGTGTGCGTTTCGTCGTTATTCCCCATAGGCTACATGTTAAATTTCAATTTTTTAAAAATTAATTACACGATAACCCTGTGTCAGATCTGCTTCAAAATTTTATTTTATACGTATTTGATAGTGATTTATAACATATTAAAAAATTAGCTTTTAATCTACGAAAGTGCTTTAATGTCCGAACAACCTTAATTGAATAATTTTCTGAAAATTTTCAGTTCAGTTTCATAAAACCACACAATGTTTTTCTTTTTTAACACACACTTTTTTCTCATTCACACACACATACACACAGTCTTTTCGGCAACTTAGGCCGAATTGAACGCCACCGGGTAGCCATTAACTATTTATATAATAAAGTTATACCCCTAAATGGCCTCAGCAGCCGAAGAGGGTTAAAAAAAAAATAATTAAGAAAAGGCGAGGGTCCCCCGCAGGCGAGCCCGAGCTAGTTGGTGTGGAGCGAAGCCCGCCAAAGGCGAGAAGCGCGGCTAGTATCTTTTCAATACGTTTAATTAAAGTACTGAAAGCTATTGATTTTTGGAACAGGAAGCTAAACCTCTATCTCTATAAAAGCATAAATGAATTATCACCAACGTGCAATTCACTCAAAGCGTTTAATGATAAATTCTCACTCTTTTGCTAAGAGATAATTTTCTTTTCATTAAAAAAAAAAAAAGGATTCTTATTACGTTTTTGAATAGCTAAATAATAAGGTAACTTTAGAGTTTTATCCACTTAACTGTTAGCAACCACATAAATTAAACAACAAAAAAAGAAACTTCCTTGATTCTTTGCTGGATAAAAAAAAAAAAAAAATATCCTATTAATATGAAATATTTGCAACGTCAAGTTGTGGGTGAGCCGAGCCTTCCCCCTCTCCTCTGCGCATGCCTGACCTCTACAAATGGAGATAATTAATAACACACACAATTGTTTGTTGGAGTGGCTCGAGGTGTAGAAACGAATAAGTGTGCCGTGACGTCACCATATAAAGTGAAAATTTATCCAAAAAATAAATTTCTTGGTTTTTTTTTTTTTTTTTTTTTACGAAATAATATTAATCAGACACATGTTAAAGGGAAAATTTATTATAATCTTTTAACACCGACACACTCAGTGGATTTGCATTTGATTTTATGATAATGAAATAATAAATATAGCTTGTAGCTTCCAGATGACGTTGAGAGGGAATTTGTTGGCATCGTTTTCAAGGATTTTCGAAATTAAATTCGAATATTACTTCCTTTAAACAAAAAATCTGGTGTGACTGTCGCACAGCACACAACTTTCTCTTACCTTCGGTAATCGAAAGTTGTGTACTGTGCTTGTCACACCAGATTTTTTGTGTCGACATGTATTTAGTTCCCGGCAGTAGGGAATATTTGAATTCAGATGTAAAATTTATAAGTATGGGAAAATATTTATATTTTGTTACCATGGCAACCATTTCTCCTATCTTTTCTATGGAGTGCAAGAGTAAAGTGGTCTTCAAACAATTTTGAGGGCAAAACGAGAATATACATTTGAAAGAGCATCTAAAAAATAATTGATTTTTGAATTTTAATCAAAATCGTTAGAGCGAATTTTGAGAAAATCGAAAAAAACTGAAAAAGTACATCAGTAAAGTACTAGTACTCTTTGGCCGATTTTGATTAAAAGCTTATTTTTCCGGTCCCGGGGGTGTTTAACTTATATATAAAATTTCAGCCTCATAGCTCAATTCCTTCATGCTTAAAAGTGAACACAGACACACACACACACCCACCCACACACCCACCCACCCACACACCCACCCACCCACACACCCACCCACAGACAGACCATGTCGCGAAAACCACTTTTTTGGATTCAGGGGACCTCAAAACGTGAAGATCCATCAAAATCTCGACATCGAATTTTTGACATGAAACCAATACTTTCTCTCTATATATATATTACATATATACATAGGTAAGAGAAAGTAAAAAATGATCATAGTTTAATTATAGAGCTACAAAACAGGGATGTATTTTCAGGTTTAGGGGCGGGAAAAAATATATTTTCTGCCTCCCCCCCCTCCACTCAGATACCAGAAGACGTAATTTTGGATTTTAAGGGGCTTCAGGAGGGCACATTGAATCTTTAGTCCGAAATTACTGAAGTATTTTAAAGTATTTTTTATGTGTTTTTTTTAATAATTTTAATTCATTAGCATTTGACATAATAAAATGCATTTTTTTACTTTCTCTTACCTCTATATATGTTAATAAATAGAGAGAGAAAGTATTGGATTCATGTCGAAAATTCAATGTCGAGATTTTGACGGGACGGATATATACGTTTTGAGGTCCCCTGATTCCAAAAAATGGTTTTCGCGACATGGTCTGTCTGTGAACAAAATATCTCAAGAACGAAAAGAACCAGGAGGTTGGGATTTTATATTTAGGGACGTGACACGAACCTTTTGAACAAAATCGACCAAAAAATACTAGTACTTTACTGATGCACTTTTCCAGTTTTTTTTTTCGATTTTCTCTAAATTCGCTCCAACGATTTTTTTTTTTTAAATTCAAAAAATCAATTATTTTTTAGATTCTCTTTAAAATGTATATTCTCATTTTGCCATTGAAATCTTCTGAAGACCACTTTACTCTTGTACTTCATAGGAAAGATGGAGCAATGGTTGTTATGGCATCAAAATATAAACATTTTGCCATACTTATAAATTTTACATCTTGAAAATCGAATGTACCGTACTGTCGGAATCTAAATACATGTCGACACAAAAAAATCTGGTATGACAAGCACAGTACACAACTTTCGATTACCGAAGGTAAGAGAAAGTTGTGTGCTGTGCGACCAGTCACACCAGATTTTTTTTTATATTATTTTGTCTTTTCAGCCTTTGTTGAACACCCGAAGTGATGTTCATTTTTACATCTAAACGATGCGCACTCTAGACAGAAATAGATTATTTAATAGGGCCATTTATGATATATTAGAAAATCGATATTCGAGCAAAAAACTTAAGCTAAATTTATTTTTAAGCTTCAATAGGTATACGCGGTTTATTTGAAAAGTATCCGACTTTTGGCCGGGGAAACCGAATCACCCTCAAAGTAGTCTCCTTGGGACTCCACCCACTTCTGGAGATTAGCTCGGCTGTCGTTGCAGCCATAATGTCTTCTTTTGTCTGAAATCGCGTTCCTTTTATAATATCTAAATAAATCCCTGGGTCGTATTCAATCAATTTATTTTATTTATTTATTTATTTATTTTTAGGTACTTGACTGCTGGGTCATTTTCCCTCTGCTAGGAATACAAAGATAAAATTATACATTAAAATACATGTTTTCCATAAATAAACTACATTTGTTAAAGTTCTTGATTGGTGAATTGAAGTCGCTCTCCATCTCTCAAAAAAAAATTTTCTTCAGTTGGTTGTTGGGACATCTCGATATTTGGAGAAATTCTATTTAAAGTTGTTATTTTACTTATTAAAATGTTTAACATACTCTTAATATCTTCCAATTCTTGGACTGTATGTGGATTTGGTGGAAGAGGTGCTGACGGTAAGTTAAGGTTGTTGGAAATATTAATAGGCTTTTCAAAGTGAATTTTCGGAGGTTGTTGAACTTTTCTTTTTATTGAAGGCTGAGTATCAGTGGTATTTGTCTGGTGATATAGTGAGGAGGAATAATTACTATTACCAGGTTGCCATGAAGTATTCTGCCTTTCTATCTGTACACCTGCAATTTGAGCATATGTTTTTCCAAAGGGAGGTACTATTGATGAAGCTTCTTGGAAGAAAACATTTTCGTTAGCCATAGTACTTTTAATATTTTTTTTGATAAGTATAATATGGACATTCTTGTATATTAGTGGATCTATGTCCGCCCTTACAGAAGATGCAATGGGATTTATTTATGCAATCGCCTAAAAAGTGGTCAATAGACCCACAATTTTCACATTTTGTGTGGTTTGCTCGGCAAAAGTTGCTTTTATGTCTATAGGAAAGGCATTTAAAGCATTGAATCACTTTTTTTATATATTGATCGACTGTGCACAAAACATTAAAAATTCGAATATCTTTCGGCAACATCTGACCTCTGAAGGAGACAATAATTACTGGCGTTGGAATTCTTTTAGAGGGATCATTTTTATCGCGTTTGAAAATTCTATTAGCCTTGATGATGGGTATGCTTGACCTTGAGAAATTAATAATTTCTTCTTCTGAAATAGAGGTGTCCACATTGTGTACAACACCTTGTCTATGAATAGCAAAGTTCGGAACATAGGCGACAAAATTGTTATTTTTCCAAAACGGAGCTTCAACTATATCATTAGCATCTTTAAAATTATTTACTGTAACTTTCAATTTAAGCTTATTAATTTTAAGGATTGATTCTACATTTTTATATGCGTTCATCATATTTAACTTTAAAAGCTTTCCAATATACATTGGGTGTTTTCTTTCATTGTTTATAGATTCAATGAAGAGAAAATATGGCCCTTTATCATTTGGAGAATATCTATTTTGTTGGCATAATGAATGATATGGAGTTTTATCGTTAGTATTATTTATATCAGTTTGATTTTTACTTACAGGAATGTTTTTAGAAATTTTATTTTGCTGATCTTGAGATAATGAATTTGTTTTTCGTTTTGGTGTTGCTTTGAGGTTATTTTCCAAATTTGTGTCTTCGTTGATACTATTTAAAGCATTTCTTATGGATAATGATAGATCTTCTTCTGTAAAATTGAATGCAGCAAAAAGGTTAGGGTCCTCATATTGAGCCCCTCCTGATGCCATGTCTTAGAGGGATTACACCCCACGATTAGAGTGAGATTTTAAATCACACTAATCAAGGGGGTGAAAAAATGATCAACTATTGTATTAATTATATAAAATTAGTTCTATTATTAGGTAAAATATATGAAAATTGGGGATTACCTAAAGTAAACAAACTTTCTTCAGGCACTGCCCAATGGAGTCCATCATTCAATCAATTTGATCATTTGCCGGAGAAACGAAAGAAAGTACGAGATGGAATCCAACTCCAATTGGCTATTTATGACCTCTGAAGCCAACTGCTGCAATTAACAACAACAACAACAACAAACACACTTTACACGCGATCTCCTGGACAAATTGATTTCACGTTAAATAAATATCCTATCTGCATTTGGACATTCATCTTATTTTACTATGTTTTGAATTAAAAATAATAAATAGATGCTCATTTACTAATAGGTGCTTGTAGTGTAATAAATAGTTTTGTATAATATCTATTGAATCATCTCTCTTGATTTTATTTCATTTTTACTTTCTCTTACCTATATATATATATGCCTCTCTAACAGGTCTATTCTCTAAAAACAGGCGTTAAAATTTAAAATAAACAAATGGGTGTTAAAAAGTACGTAATGTAAAAACAATCAGCGTTAAAAAAATGCTATTCTCTAAATAAAGTTTTAACAGCGAAGTTAACATGTTGCTTTTATTTCAAAGCTATCAAAATCATAACCTTACTTTTTATATTAAGGACGTCATTGTTAATTTAAATACGACCTTAAAATATTAAAGACCCCCCTAGACATGACATTAATATTTAACACTATTTACTAAATGTTAACGCTTTGGCTTTAAAGTTTTCGTTTACAGAATAGCTATTTGAGGCAAGGAAGTGTTTTTGAATAGAATTTTTTAACGCTGATTTGTTTTTATATTTTTTTAACACACATTTGTTTATTTTAAATTTTAACGCCTGTTTTTAGAGAAAATACCTGTGAGTGTATGTTCAATTTAAAGCATGAAGAAATTAAGCTGGGAGGTTAAATTAATATTATACTGTATTTAATTTAAGCACATACCCTGACACGAAGTTTTTGAACAAAATCGGCCAAAGAATACTATTACTTTACTGATATACTTTTTCAGTTTTTTCGATTTTCTTAAAATTCGCTCCAACAATTTTGATTAAAATTCAAAAAATCAATTATTTTTTAGATGCTCTTTAAAATGTATATTCTCATTTTGCCATTGAAATCTTCTGAAGACCATTTTACTCTTGTACTCTATAGAAAAGATAAGAGAAATGGTTATCATGGTAACGAAATATAAATTGGGTATACGAGACTTTGCAGTCAAGAAATTAAATAAAAACTTTTATTTAATTGTTAAACGTCGACGTTTCGGTCGCAAATCACGACCTTCCTTAGGACGATTAAATTGTAAGATTACAAGATTAACAGAGTATCCTAACAATTAATAGTCCAGAGAAAGGTCGTGATTAGCAACCGAAACGTCGACGGTTAACAAATGAATAAAAGTTTTTATTTAATTCCTTAGCTGCAAAATCTCCTATACCCAATTCATAGTCTACAACCTCTTCTCATCACTAGTCAAAAGATAAATATTTTTCCATGTTTATAAATTTTATTTCTGGATATATCTTGAATTCTAATATATCGACGGAAACTAGATATATCTCGACACAAAAAAATCTGATGTGACAAGCATAGAACACAACTTTCGATTACCGAAAGTATGACCAGTCACACCAGATTTTTTGACTTTACAGTCATCTTGGTTCAAATTTTTATTTAAAAAAAAAAAATAAAGTAAAAGGCTCTTAAGGTATTCCATGACAATGGCCGAATTCCTTGCGCTAATTTTTTAATTATAATTAATTAAACCTGCTGTGTTATGGAAATGAGGAATTTGTTAATTGGATGGTTGAAGTTTAACGAGTAACCTCTTGATGTTTATGGCAAATAAATTCATTAATCTATTACACACAATATAGCTAACTTTGATTTAAAAGAAAAGTTTATTTTTTGCATATTTGAAATTACTTTCTCGATTTAAGTAAAATCAAATGAGCCAAATAAAGTGAATGGAATGCTGGAATCAATTCTTTTTGAATGAACCCTTAATTGTAAGAGTATTTTGGCTATTCAATTAAAAAGAAAATAAATTAAAAGAGGAAATCTACGATTGGTTACTGGAAGCTATGACAATGTAAAAAATTTTTTGTTGATTTTACAATTGTGTAAGAAGCAAATTACATAAACAAAAACATACTAAATTTACAAAGTCTGCAAAAACCATTTACAAATGTATTGTAATTTTAGAAAGCCGTTTGAAAATTAGAGTGCAATTGTGTGGTAATTTTAAAAAAATCAATTTTTATCGAAAATTACAATACAATGCATGTAACATTACAATACATACTTTAATAGGATAATTAAATTCAAGTACACAAGGTTTTTTGTTTCAATGATATTTTAATTTAATATTAACATTTTATACGTATTTTGACACCATATGTGTCGACACAGCATAAATTGTTAATATTAAATTAATATATCAAAAAACTTTGTGTACTTGAATTTAATTCTCCTATTAAAGCAAAATGTTTCAAAAGTTTTCCAAAATACACTAAATTAAGATTTTTTTTACAGTGTAGGCTAGAGCCCTGCACGGGCCGATTTTTTTGGCCCTTACCGGCCCTTGTCCTTATTTTATTTTGACTTCCTGCCCGTACCCGGCACGTAATTTTTTACCATTCTTCAGGCACGCCCGAATCCGCCCGGAATTTTTTCAAACCCGCCCATACTCGCCCGAGATTTAGTGAATGGATGAACGAATGTCTAGCAATTTTTAAATAAAATTTGATTTGCATGCCCGTCCGTTTATTTAGACTTGCTACCCACCCGTAATTTTTTCATGGCCCGCGGGCCGGGCGGGTAACGTGCCTACGGGCTCTAGTGTAGGCTTTTCTTAGATAGCTACCCCGAGTCAAAACATAAATTCCTATTCAGACCTCAAAATCTGCAGTGAGATTTTCGAGGGTCAGTTTAATTTTTGGAGATTGGATTCAACTTTGAGGTTTAAATCAAAACTGCAGAATCTACAAATGGCCCTCAAAAACTCCAATTCATATAGAAATTATTCTATACTTTCCTATACCTGAGAGTTTAGAGGTTATAGTTAAGATTTCAAATCAATCGGTAATTCATATTTAAACCAGAAATAGGATGAAGTTCTTTCTTCATTGAGCTCTTCTTTGAGCAGCTAGTATTTGTTTCATTTATTTAAGGCCCATTAGGCTAACGTTTCGGCCTCGGTCGATACCATCCTCAGAGCTCATATGACAGCCCATGAGCTCTGAGGATGGTCTCGAAACGTTAGCCTAATGGGCCTTAAATAAATGAAACAAATACTAGCTGCTCCTCTTTCTTCATCCTGTTTCTCGTTTAAATATGAATTACCGATTGAATTGAAATCCTAACTATAACCTCGAAACTCTCATGTATCGGAAAGTATAGAATAATTTCTATATGGATTGAAGATTTTAAGGGCCAATTGTAGATTCTGCAGTTCTGATTTAAACCTCAAAGTTGAATCCAATCTCCAAAAATTAAACTGAACCTCGAAAACCTCCCTGAAGATTTTGAGGTTTAAATAGAAATTTATGTTTTCACTCAGGAATATATACACTGTAAAAAAACTTGTAATTTTACAAATGTTTAGGAAGCATATTTCCTATACAAAAACATACTAAATTTAGTAAGCCTTGCAAAAACCATTTACAAATGTATTGTAATTTTCGAAAGCCGTTTGAAAATTAGAATGAAAATGTATTGTAATTTTAGAATGACATTTGAATCTTAGAGTGTAAATGTGTGGTAATTAATAACCTTTATCCCGCTATAAATCTACTTTTCTCATCATATTTAAACCTCATAGTCTTCAATGAGGGTTTTGAGTGTTTAAGTAGAATTACTTTCTGAGCGGCAAATAAAACATCAAAGGAATTGGGGCTTCTGAGGTTAAAACTAGAATTTGTTTTTTGACTCAGGACCTGTCATGGGGGAAGGGTAACCTCCCAGTGCCTGGGAGAGATCTCGCACGCAAAGTAGCATAAAACTGGCTGGATCCAACCAAAAAATTTCCAGGTAAATGGACCGCTACGAGTTTTAGGAATCAGTCAGGAAGCGTTTGAATTCTTTTTATTAAAAAAATGAACTCAAGTTTCTTGATTGTGATTAAAAAAAAAATTAATTAAGTTGTTATACTAAACACTTCCTCCCCCCGCCCGTTTTTTTTTTTTTTTTATATATTTTGTAAATATTTCATTAATTTTCATTAGGTTGTCAAACTAAACATATGGGAAAAAATAAATAAATAAATTACCATTTATAACACCTTGAAACGGAATTTATTTACAATAAAAAAACGTTCCTATTAATATATACACCCTATTTATTTATTTATTTTAATTTAAATCACCTCCTTTAGGTAGAATATTCCTTAATAGCGAGACGAAATTGGAATTTCAAATTAGACATCTAATGTTTAAACATACGGCGCTAATTAATTTTAACATCTTTAGGGAATTTTAATATTATAGCGGTAAGCTAATAAAAATTTGGAAAATGTTTCTACGACAAGTGATAAATTTTTAGAGATATTTAGCTACTGGATACGCCACTGTGTTGGCGACAAATTTTTTGGTACACATGCTTCATTAAAATGAAGAAAAAAAACTTGGTTTGTAGATGGCCATAAGGAAGATCCATTTATTCTAAGGGCCGTCGGCCAAAAATTTTATAATTTTGCGTCTTATCCGTTTATTTGTAGACAATTCGAATCACCTCCCGGCGTTTGTCGACAAAATCGTGCTGCACCTTGTATACTGTATATTTACATACTTATACACTGTGCGCCAAAAATGCACCAAAAATAGAACACTTTGTTTCTTCTTGAAAAGACCTTATCCTAATGACACTGTTATTTAATAAACATATATTATGAAATAACTTCTACTAAATTTATCTTTGCATTTGTTCAAAAAATACAATCTGTTTTTGAATTTTTGTTTTTTGGTAATATAATAATAATATAATTTTTGAACAAATGCAAAGATTAATTTAATAGAAAAAGATAATACAAACCCTTTGAATTTATATTAGTAAAAAGAAATAATTTCATTTTCTTAAAGACCCTCGCGAAACATTGACACTCGCCTGATTTTATATAAAAAAATATACATGTGCACAAATTTGTGCCGCAACAACAATGACAACTTTGTGCCTAATTAATTTATAAGCCAAGTAAGATCTTATTGGCCCACGGGGCATGGCGTAGAGGTTAGCGTGCTAACCTCATATACCAAACGTCGCGGGTTCGGACCCCAGGCGGTCCGATGATTTTATTTAAGCCAATTGGATACCAAATGGCTTAAATAAGAATGCCTGGACCCCATATATATGTATATTTATCAATAACGGATATCGTAAAAAGTCTTAAATGGCCTGAGTTGCCGAAAAGACTGTGTGAATGTGTGTGTGAGTGTGAGTGTGAATGAGAAAAAAAGTGTGAGTGTTTAAAAAAAAAAAAAAAAAAGATCTTATTGTAATTGAATTTCGCATCAGTGTTGTTTTATTTATTTAAATTTGTATATTTTTGTAGCGAGGACTGAGGATGGACAAATAAATTTTGTCCGAAACGTCTCCCCTTTCGGCATTTGGCATCCAAAGGCTCTCTTTATTTGCTGCACCTGTACTTGCTCCTTTCCATTCCATAACATCAACAGTCTCTTCAAATTATATTTTGAATTAATTTCCAACTAAACATATTGAGATTATGTTGATTTATCCCTCAAATTGAAAATCGACATTTTTGTCTTTGTTTTATTTAAATTGTATTAAATTGATTAAAATGTTATGGATTTGTGTTAAATTTACTTAGAAATGTTAGCATAAAAAGTTACGTTTTCTTTGACGCGCTGTGTATATAGGTAAGAGAAAATAAAAATCTTTTAGTAAGTTGGTAATCATTTTCCTTAATTTTCTGTATAAAATTCTTACAAAGACAACCAAGAGCGGTGAATTGTTTTGTTTGCTTCCTATTTACGTTTAAGGTCATTTAATATTATATCAAAAAGCTCTTTTTTTTATAACAAGTCGTTCATTGGTCGTTTGTTTAATTGAATTCAATTGGGAAATAAATGAAAAAATGGAATGTTTTATGAACCCCTAGCCCAAATGGACAAAAGTTGTTACGGTTTTTCTTATTTTACAGCTCCTATTCATCATTTAACGACCGGTTAATTGCGCGCCAATGCCAAAAGCAAGCCATTTTACACACTCACCTTTATTTTCAATCCTGACTAGTAATTTTTCATTCAATTAATGTTTTTTTTTTTTTATTGTAAGCAAATTCAAAAAAAGAAATTGTTAGATTTTATATCTGAATCGTGCTGCTCTTAAACAGAAAGCGTTATTGTTGTTTGATTGGGGCATTAAAAGGGTGGAACAATTCTAATTTCTTTCTAGTAACCATAAAGGCGTAACTGCACACTGCATGTGAAAGAAACAGCTTACGCCGAAAATTAACCTAAAAAATGTCAAATTGGGAAGGTTATTTTTTCGAAGATATCAAGATATACTCACTTGCTTTAAATAGAGACACAATAAATATTAATATTTAAATTGAAATTTTAAATGAATTAATATATAAGCTAGCCGCGGGGTTTCGCCTCCCTGGACCCCCAGCCCGATGGCTCGGGCCCGCCTGCGGCAGACCCTCGCCTTTTCTTCTTATTTTTTTTATTATTATTTTTTTTTAAACCCTCACACTTTTTTCTTATTCACACTCACACTCACACACACATTCACACAGTCTTTTCGGCAACTTAGGCCATTTAAGACTTTAGACGATAAGCGTTGTAATTAATATATATATTGGGGGTCCAGGCATTCTTATTTAAGCCATTTGGTATCCAATTGGCTTAAATAAAATCATTGGACTGCCTGGGGTCTGAACCCGCGCCTTTTGGTATAGGAGGTAGGCACGCTAACCTCTACACCAAGCCCGAGGGCGAAAAGAATACATAAATAGAAGGATGAGTAAAAAAGGCCAAGCAGCTATTATTATTTCTTTATTGATATCAAACCCACAGCGACGTTTCGGTCGACTATGCGACCATCTTCATGGCTAGGGTTTAGTCAATAGTAACCCTCTTAAGTTCTTTGATAGACATATTAAATCATATTAAATTTGACTAATTGTGATAGATCGTAAAAAATTCATATAATTTTACCTTTTTTTTAGTAAATCTTTCTTTATTTGCCGCCCCCTGGTATCTGCCGCCCGGGGCACTTGCACCCACTGCCCCCCTAGATCCCGCCCTGGAAGAATCGTAATTTTAAGAATTAATAACTCAAAAATTAATAGAAATTTCGAGACGAAAATAATTTTCCTGTAATCCCGAGAAGCATATAAAATTTCATTTCAAAATTCCAACGGGAAGTTGTCAAATAGAGCGTGACAGACATACAGACAGACGAATATTAGCGAATTATATAAATAGATTAAATAAATATCAAATGTCAAGACGTCTATAAAATGGCGGCTTGCGCAAATATGCTTGTGCACGATTCAAATTCAATCGAGCATCAAGCGGCTTGCACAATTAAAAGGCTTGCACAAAATTCTGATACAGACGATACAGTTTGTTCGTAGAAAAAGATTGTCAAGTTTGCAGTTACGTGTCTAAACGCCTTAAGAAATCAAAGTAATTTTGTTTAATTGAAGAGTTGTGCAAAACAACAAAAAACAAAAAAGGGCTGATAATAAGCATAACGAATTGGGTTAACGCTTGAACTGAGATTTCAAGTATAAGATTAGGCGAGAAATTGTTTATATAGTATAAAATAGGCCCCTCTTTCTGATAAACATAGTGATTTTGTTTATTGATCGATTTAATAAATAAGCAGGTGTGTGTGTGTGTGTGTGTGGGGGGGGGGGTAGTCGTTGAATTTGACCGAGGAGAGGAAAAAACCTATCATTTCGTTAAAAAAAAAATCGTTATTTTAAGAGAGGACCAATCAAGTGGAAAATGACGCACAAGGAAAGGAGATAAAGATGTTGCCTACGATTTATTGTGTAAAATACAACTTGAAAGGATCGAGAATTTCAGACAAGTGAATTTTATTATTATTGGAGTCTTTAATTATAAGACCACATTGTTGTATTACCCACCCCCCAAATCAAACCCTACATTTCCCCCCCCCACGGCGCGGTTCCGCGTGCCCAAGGTACCATCGTCCCCTCCACCTCTTAAATTTCCCCTTTTTGGTTGCAGTGCTATGAGGGTAATTATTTATTTAAAATACAACGTTTCGACTGCGTTTGCAACTACTGTGCTCTTGCTCCGACCCAAGTAAACTAACCTCTAAGAGACATCTACGTGAAGTTAGTAGCATTTTTTTTTTTTTTTTTTTTGAACACACTTTTTTTTCACATTCACACATTCGGCAACTTATGCCATTTAAGACTTTAAACGACAACCGTTATTTGTTCTCTTAGGGGCCCACATCTTGTGGGTAGGTGGATGGCGACCACGAGCTGCCCGAGCTGGGACAGGCAATCCTGTTTGTCTCTTCTTTCCTTTTTTTCAACAGGCGTCAGACCGTACGACGGGCCGGCCTGTCCTATTTCTTCTGGTCGCAAAAACGCGTGATAGGGTTGGAGGGAAAAAGTGAGGCCCGCCGACCCCGCATCATGGGAACAAAGCGAAGAAGACGATAACCGTTATTTGTATAATATATATATTTGGGTCCGGGTATTCTTATTTAAGCCATTTGGTATCCACATTGGCTGGGATCCGAACCCCCGACCCTTGGTATACAAGGCAAGCGCGCTACCAACTACGCCAAGCTCGGGGGCGTAGCATTTTTTATTCAATGAAGTTAGCAACATTACATTTGCGTTGTACAAAATAATTAATAGAAAATGTGATCCATAATTAAAAACTCCCAAGATAATGAACTACAAATCTCAAAAGCTTTATTAAACATATACTTAGGTGAATTTTATTATCTGGGTCATACGTTTTCTTACATAAACCTATGAATAAACAAAAATTACTGTATATAATTATTAACCCCGAAACTCCTTAACTAAACTGATTTTTCGGCAAGGATGCAGGAAGGGAAAAGGGAAAAGGGGCCCTGGTGTGGGCGTGTGAATCCCTGAGTGTCCCTAAATGTTCACTATGCAGACCTGCTGCGGGCGTGTGTATCCCTCGATCATTTTAATCATTTTTACTCGGGTCTCTGAGAATTTCAATTTATTGAAAATATTACGGTCTCTTTACACAAACCATCATCTCTTTTTTTTTGTTTCTTCATTAATTTTCCCTCTTTTGTTTCTATTTTTTTGTGTCGCTAAATATTTGTGACGTTTTGAAATTTTTTTAACTGTTACCTCAGATTATTTATTATCTTAACTTAACGTTTCAATTTAATCATTTTTTTTTCTCTTTGACTTGTTTTTTTTTTATATTGATTCGTATTTATTATAACTTTGCAATAAACACGTAAGTAGATATAGCAGCTACCTGAGCGTAAAACTCCTAATGCAGTTATAATTAAATTTTTAGAAGGTAAACAACTAGACTGATTGCTTTATAAAATTATTAAAACGTTTATTTATTTAATTTTTAATGCAATAATAAATAAAATATGAAGGGGGACTTTGATTTTTTTTTTTTTCAACCATGTCAATTTCATTTGGTAATTATGATATGCAGTTAAAAACATTTAAATAAATACATTTTTATTGAGATATATAAAATTAAATAGAGGCACCACCTTTTTTGGTGAGCCACCTATTAACGCTGCTGCTGGCTATTTGCAACGTCTACCAAAAATGTAATTTTGTTTTAAATAATATTAAGCCCCCGGGTTTGGCGTAGTAGGTAGCGTGCCTACCTCCTATACCAAACGTCTCGGGTTCGGACCCAGGCAGTCCGATGATTTTATTTAAGCCATTTGGATACCAGATGGCTTAAATAGAAATGCCTGAACCCACAATAGATAATATATATTACAACGGTTATCGTCAAAGTCTTATATGGCCTAAGTTGCCGAAAAGACTGTGTGAATGTGTGTGTGAGTGTGAGTGCGAATGAGAAAAAGTGTGAATGTTTAAAAAAAAAAATAAATAATAATAATATTAAAAAAAAAAAAAACTATTTGCGATCGTAAGAATTCTGATGCTGAAAGTTGTTGGAAAAAAAATCCTGGGACTTTCTTTATTAATAGACCCAGACGTTTCGTTCTTGATCAAGACCATCCTCAGTACCAGAGCCGGCTCTACGTGTTAGCAAAAGATGCGATGCATCGGGGCGCCATAATTTACGCAATATTTAACCCCCTGGACCCCCTTGCTCGCCTTGGGTGAGCAAATTCCTGCATTCAGGGTCGTAAATAAAATTTTTTCGCATGGCGGAAAAAATTCCGATGATTTTCATTAGAGGGGGGGGGGGGAAATTTCCACCGAAGGCGAACAATTGCAAAATTGTAAAGTTGTAAGACGTCAATTACTGTTCTGCATTGGGGCGCCAAAATCCTAGAGGCGGCACTGCTCAGGACTGTCAGCAATTATAATATTTTTGAATAATAATTGACATATTTGCTTTTCTAGGATATTTTTCTATTTTTTAAGATTTCTTTGTGATATTTTATATTCACTGCGCATCTAAAAAGTGGAACACTTCAGATGAACTATTCTAATCTACCTTAATGATACTTTAATTTATTAAACATTTTATATATAATATAGACAGATTTTTTTTTTTTTTTATTGTTTAGAGCGCTTCAACAGCGGGGGTTATTCGCGCTACATATATACAAATATCAAAAAAGTTTATAGATACATAAATCACAAAATATCAAAAAAGCTTATACATAAAACAGAAAATATCAAAAAAGTTCATATATATTTGAAAAGTTCAATTTCTTTTAGAAATAAAATAATATCATTAATATATTCTTCTTTTTTGAGGTGTTTTTCTTCAATTTTGTGCTTTTCTCTTGGTTTCTTGTATTTCTTGCACAGGAACAGGATGTGGCGTATGGTAATGGGTTCGTTGCATTCAGAGCACCAGGGGGGATCTTGATTTTTGAGGAGATGGCCATGGGTTAGGAAGGTGTGTCCGATTCGAAGCCGGGTGAAAACAACTTGCTCCCGTCTTGTCATGGTAGTTGGTTTGACATTCTGGGATATTTCTGGCTTGATGGTTTTGAGTTTGTTTCCTTCTATTTTTTCCCAGTTTTCTACCCATTTTTGCAGGGTTTTATTTTTAAGAAAGTTTTTCACATCTTCGTATAGGTTTTCATTAAAATTAATTATTGGTTTATTTGCGGCTTTTTTTGAAAGTATGTCTACTTCTTCATTCCCTTTTATCCCTATATGTCCAGGCACCCATAAATAAATAATATCAACACCCTTAGATATTAATTTCTTGTTTAGAATTTGTATATTTTGGACCAGAGGATGGAAAGAGTACATTGATTCAAGGATTTGTAAAGAGCTTTTTGAGTCGGTAATTAAGAGAATGTGGGAGCTATTTTGATTATTTAAATAAAAAAGAGCTAATTCAATGGCTTTGAGTTCTGCAGAGAAGACACTGGTAATATCAGAGAGTCTAAATGTTTTAGACATGTCATTGATTTTAAAACTACACCCTACTTTATTATTATTTTTTGAGGCATCTGTAAACACTTGGGTATAATTTTGGAATTTATTTATAATTTCATAAAATTTTGTTTTATATACAATCGGGTTGGTTTCCAATTTTTTGTATTGGGAAAGAGTCCAAATAATTTTTAATCTAGGCAGAGTCCAAGGGGGTTCAGGGAAATGAATTGTCTGAATAATAGGGTCTAAGAGGGGTTTGTAAATTTCAATTGTATCTAGAAGCCTAATGTTAAATGGTTTTATGCGGTTGGGGTTTTTCTCGTATATTTTTAGATTTTGGGTTTCAAATATACATTTATAGACCGGGTTAGACATCAGTGATTTTATTTTAGTTAAGTAATTTATGTTTAAATATTCCCTTCTTATGTTTAGTGGAGGTTCACCAGATTCTGCACAAATGCTTTGTATAGGACTAGTCCTGAATGCTCCGAGTGATATTCTGATTCCAAGGTTATGTATTGGCTCAAGCATTTTTAGTGCCGAGTCTCTTGCTGACCCATATACTTGAGAACCATAGTCAATCTTACTTCTTATCAGTGATCTATATATGCGCAGGAGGGACGTAGAGTCCGCACCCCAATTTGAGTTACCTAAAATCTTCAAAAGGTTTATTGATTTTAAACACTTTGTTTTTATGTATTTTATATGTGGGATCCAATTTAGTTTCGTATCTAACCACAATCCTAAAAATTTTAAAGATTCTTGAAATATAATGGGATTATTATTTAGTTCAAAGTTTGGGTTATTGTGTCTTTTTCTAAGTCTACAGAAATGTAGAGCACACGTCTTGGAATAGGAAATTTTAAATCCATTTTTCTGACACCAAGAATTTATATTATCTATAGCTTCTTGTAGTTTGGATTGAATATAAATTATGTTCTTTGAGCTTAGATAAATTGCTAGATCATCCACAAATAGTGAATAATTAATTGGGTGAGGAATAGATTTGGTGATTTCATCTAAAGCAATTGCAAATAGCGTAACAGATAATACACTGCCTTGCGGGATTCCATTTTCCTGTGTTTGGATATTAGATAATGTGTTTTGTATGCGCACTCGAAATGTTCTTTCGTTTAAAAAGTTTTTTATGAAAAAAGCTAAATGTCCCTTGATGTTCCAGCGGTATAATTTTTTAAGTATTAAATATCGCCATGTGGTATCATAGGCTTTTTCTATATCGAAGAATATGGCAATTGTATGCTGCTTTTTATTAAACGAATTTAGTATATAATTTTCAAGTCGTATGAGCTGGTCTAAACAGGATCGATTTTGTCGAAATCCACTCTGGTAGTTTGACAATAGTTTTCGGTTTTCGAGTAGCCACATGAGCCTTTTGTTCACCATACGCTCCATCAATTTACAGACACAACTGCTCATGGAGATAGGCCTGTAGCTTTCCACTTGTGTTTTTTCTTTGTTTGGTTTTGGTACGGGAATTAAGATTGCTTCTTTCCATGAATTGGGAAAAATCTCTTGGGTCCAGAATCTATTCATTAATGTTAAGAGGTTTTCCTTTGTAGAGTTATTCATATTTTTTAACATGGCATTATGAATGTTGTCAGGGCCTGGTGCTGTGTTTTTTGTATTTTTCAGTGCGATATTCATTTCCCATTCAGTAAATTTAGCGTTATATGTTTCATTGTTTTGGGAATTGAAATTTAAAAATGTTTGTTCTTGACGTATTTTCTCTTGACGAAAATTAATGCTATAATTTTCTGTGGCTGAGACTTCTGCAAAATATTGAGCAAATGAATTAGCTATTAAATATGGATTGGTTAGTATGACATCATTTACTTTTATATGGCAGTTTTGAGAGGAATATTTACCTTGAATTTTGTTTATTTTTTCCCATATTACCCTATTAGGAGTGAGATGAGATATTGAGCTGACAAATTGTTGCCAAGATTTCTTTTTATTCTCCTTAATGACATTTTTAGCATGACACCGTGCTCTCTTGAAGGTAATAAGATTTTCAGTGGTTGGAGCGTTTTTAAAAATTCTTAAAGCTTTTTTCCGAAATTTTATGACTTTTTTGCATTCTTCGTTCCACCAGGGGACAGGAGGTCTATTCACTTTGCTTTTTGTTTTTGGTATTGATAGAGAAGCTGCATCAATGATTTGTTTATTAAACTTTTCCAAATTTTGAAAGGGGTCTATATTTGTTTCATATTTGAAGTTTAATGAGTTAAAGAACAAAGGCCAATTAGCTTTCTTTAGAACCCATTTTGGATAACATTTGTTTGGAATATTGCAATCTTTTCTTTACTAGGATTACTGGGAAGTGGTCTGACGAACAGAGGTCGTCATCCACTGTCCAAGACAATCCTAGAGCTAAGGAAGGCGAACATAGGGATATATCTATGTTTGAGAAGGTGCCGTTACCACTTGAAAAATATGTAGGGGATCCGTCATTTAGGAGGTAAATATTATTGTTTAATATAAAATTTTCAAAAATTCTACCTTTTGGATTTATTTGATTGCCTCCCCATAAGGGGTTTTTCGAGTTAATATCCCCCAAAAACAAGAATGGATTTTTCAGCTGATTTAACAAGTTTTCAAGTTCTATTAAATTAAAATTACTTTCAGGCGACAGGTAAATATTGCAAATGCAAAGTGGATTTGGGATTTCAATTAGTATAGCCACCGCGGTTAAATTAGTATTAAGTGGGATATTTTTAGATATAAGATTTTCTTTCACAAAGATTGCCACGCCTCCCTTAGCTTTTTCCCCTGGAATCGAATCCTTCCTATATACTTTAAAATTTTTTAAAGATACTTTTTGATCAGGTCTGAAGTGAGTTTCCTGTATGCAGAGGCAGATTGGATCGTATTTATTCATTAGTAATTTTATCTCTTCAAATCTGTGGTAAAAACCGTTTATATTCCATTGGATAATATGAGCCATAGTTGCGAGGTAAGTGTTACGGTAGTGTTCAGTATTTATTTTATTTTTGTATAGACCTCTTTATTTATTTTATTTTATTTTATTTTATTTTTTTTTTTTCCAAATTTTGTATGTGTTTCTTATTAATTTTATATATGCTATATTTGTTATTATTTTAATTTTGGCTTATGTTTTTCCTTTTTTTGTTTACTTGTTTTATTTGATATTTTGAGTTTTTGTGTATTTCGTGTTGGAGTTCTAACCAAATCAGAATCAAGGAATATTTCCTCACTCCCCGATTCTGTTTGATCACTTTGTATATTATTTAAATAATTTACTTCTTTTATAGTGAAAATTTGCTGTTCTGAGTTTTCCAGGTCCATGTTGGAGGTGGAAGGAAGGTGACCACTAGGTTGTTCTAAATTAGTTTTTTCTATTCCCATTAATGGGGGTGTAAGATTAGTAGTTAGATTCTCGAGTGAGTTTAGTTTTTTTGTTAATAATTCGATTTGTTCGGTTAATAAGGTAATTTGCTTTTTCAGATCTTGACAAGACGTGCATGACTTATTATTTTGAAACATCGAAGCAAATGTTTGTTTTTGCCCTGATTTATTCCTCATGTATCTGTTTTTGGCTGCAAAATAGGAAATATTTTGTTCAATAGATAATGTGATTATTTCTTTTTCTTTTAAAAAGACCGGACAGGTTTTTGACCAACTAGTATGTGTATTATCGTTACAGTTTACGCATTTCATTTCGCCTGAACAGGGTTGATTAGGGTGGGTATTTTCCCCGCAGAGCCCACATGTCCAGTGTTCAGAGATGCATGCACCAATTTTATGTCCCAGCTTCAGACATTTTATACATCTTAAGGGAAGGGGAATATATTGTTTAACAGGTAAGTTATAATATCCCACTTTCAATCTTGACGGTAATGTTGGAGTACCAAAGGTTAGCGCAATGTTAGGCATATTGATAATTTGACCATTTTGCTTTTTAGTAAATCGATAGATGTCAGTAACATTTTGATCTTGGAGTTCTCTAAGAATTTCTTCCTTGGGTACATCTATTAGGTCCTGGCAATATATTATACCACGGCATGAGTTAAGCCTACTATGGGGTTCCACTTTAACAGGTATTTCATTTGTGAAATTGTTTAATTTCATGAGATTGTCTGTCTGTTTGTCATTATAAGTTTCAACAAGGATGGAGCCTGCTCTGAGTTTTTTTATCGACTTAGTCTGACCTGCACAAGAAGTTATAATTTTATTTATTAAAAAGGGGGATATTTTACTAAGATTTTTTGAGCTGTCAGCATGGCTTATAGTCAAAAATCGTGGTGATGGTTTATTTATTTGATTATTATTTGATATATTTGATAAAAAGGAGCTCGGGGATAGAGGTGGAAAATTATCAAAGACATCCATATTTGGACGCTGCCTTTTCCGATTATGTGTCTTGTCTAAGGAATTACTTAAAAAGTTATAAACAGGAGGACTTTGGTCCCCCATATTTCAGGGGGCCCGCTAATATGATAGTAAAAATAAATTTTATTATTAATATTAAGAATGAGGTTAGAATTAAAATATAAACAAAAAATGTAAACACTTATCTGTTTTTTTTTTTTTTTTTTTTCCTTTTCTGAAATAAAAATTGACTAATAAATAGTTGAAAAATAATAAGAGGAACTAACTTACTATCTTGGGAACACAAGACGAACAAAAATTATCCGAGTGTTGAATACTATTTTAAATTTATAGGCGCCCGGAAAATTTAACGTTCTT